>JAQFZE010002201.1:0-15184 GCA_034695245.1 Dicyrtomina saundersi | reverse complement strand
TGTACCTTTTTTAAACAAACAAAATCCGCTTATGTGTACCTTTTTTAAAAGGCAAAATACGTTATATTTGCCCATTTTTAAAGCTGAATATAATCAAATCGAGCTTCATCAATTTTGGAAGATATATTTTCACTCTTTTGACTGTTAGATAAATTACATAGTATTTTTACCCATTTTCAAAATTCAAAAATTTGCAAAAAAACTGAACCAAACATTTTCGTAAAATTGTACAGCAGTGAGTACTATATTTTTTAGTTTAAAAATAAAAATAATTGTAGGGGGAGGGAGAATGTGCCACAATATGAGGAACATCAACCACTAAAAAATATTAAACGTATGCAATTTTGTGTTGAACCTTTCACAGTGACAGCCTCCACAGATACGGGTCTTCTGGAAGGTTCTCTTCGTGGTCAAATGGGACTCTTCCCAGCAGTATGTGTTCAAGAAATACGAATGAAAATCTATGAAAATCGAAATCATCTCGCTCCACCCTCCTCCCGAACTCCAGGCAGACGAGAAACTAATTCTAAGCTTTATGCAAATGCTCCCAGAATTAAGAAAATGTATGCAGAGTATGCTGCCCTTTTATTATTGTCTTTACAATTTATTTTTCATTATATTTTTTTCATTTTTTTTTTCATACAGTATTTCTTGAGTTTTTAATTTTATTTAATAGAGTAATAAAATTAGTGTAAAATGTATGTAATGTAGATATTTGATTTAGTATTTGTTTTAGAAAATATTGTTTATCCTAATTATTGAAGTTGAAATTGGATTGACAAGCGATATGTTTTTTTTCTTTTCTTTGCGATGGGTGGGTGGGTTTTATTTGTGGTTGTATAATAGATGGGGAGAACCGCACACTGTGATTTTGCATCGTGGCCAAAAAGGTTTCGGCTTCATTCTTCGTGGTGCCAAGTCGGACTCTCCTCTCATGGACTTGAGTCCCTCAGACAGATTCCCTGCTCTTCAGTATTTGGATGATGTGGATGTGAATGGAGTGGCTGATCGAGCTGGACTCAGAAAAGGCGACTTTATTCTGGCCGTAAGTTTCCTTTCAATAGCCAGTTCCCAGAATTTACAAATTAATTCATATACTTATATATATAACGTTATGTAGGTATATAGGTAGCAATAAATGAACTGGAATGCTTCGTTTTTTTGGTTGAAAATACTATAACATGTAATATGACTTGTTTTTCTTTCAATTTGCAAATTTTTTAGTTGTTATAAAAATAAATCCAGACATAATTTTGCACACTTTTCAAAATGTGGAATATTAAATATAATATTTTATACTTGACCAAAGACATTTGCCTAGCCATTTAGATATAATAGTGGAGTGCAATTCAAAAAATTATCTATTCCTATATTATGTATAACGTTACGTACTTGGTGGAAATAGATTATTAGTTTTCAAAAATAGATAAAGAGCATTTTGCACTGTATGAAATATTTAGATAGGATCCTTTCCAGTCTCAGCTCGTTATGTATTAATGTCAATATTGGGATTGTAGGTGGGGGTTCGTTAGCTGAAGTTGTGAAGTTCGGTTGGATAGGTTCGTATGACCAAAGGCGGTATATATAGATATAGATGTGTGTAAACGCAAAGTTAGTTGAAACTGTCGAGAAAAACGATGGTGAAGTTTTGATGTAATTTGTGGGATGGGGATGCGGAGTCTACATGAGTTATTTGTTTGTTTGTACAGATCAATGGATTAGACGTTTCGCAGTCCTCTCATGAGACTGTGGTCGACCTCATTCGAAAGTCCGGTGAATTAGTCTCCCTCACTGTGGTGGGCTTGTCCCTGCCCTCGGCCATACCGGAAGAGAATTCCAAACCGGGATCACCATCTTCCTTGACTTGTGACCAAAGCTCGGGGGGAACTCCGAAAGCTCAATATCACTTTGCCACATTACCACGGAAATACTCAGGTACTACTCATTTTTTTTTATAGATTTTAGTACGAGATTTTTATGTCAAGCCATAAACCTGCGTACATCTTCATATGATAACGTATATGACGTATTGGAAAACAAGCTATTTGGTTGTAGTAGTTTGTATATACCTAGTTATATTACCAAAGTTTAGCAAAATTTTGATAGAACGGTCTATTATATTACTAGCCTGTTTTGGAAGTATAAGTACAGTATTTTACACTTTCAAAAATGTGTGAATAACACATTTCGCACTTTCAAAAATGTGTAAATAGTTCATTTTGCACTTTCAAAAAAGTGTAAGTAGTTAAAATATCTTATCATCTTATGTATATATTTCGAAAAAAAATTAGTAATTAAATGCCATTTAAAAAGTATTTTTATTGCATTTTTTTTTCACTTTCAAAGTGACGTCTTGTGTTTACGCTTTCAAAATAAGCAATAATATACATATTAAAATGTCTTTGTACATCAACACAAACTATATAGTAAGGTAGCAAGTTTTGACTCTAGCCAAAAATAGCGTAAGTATATTTAAGCTTGTTTTCATTCCTGATGCATCACTACAATGCATAATTGGTACTGTATGAGACGGAGTTTTGAGACAGAACCATTTGTTTCTTTTTTTTTTGGAAAAATAAAATTTTGCAAATACAGAGATTGAATGAACAACTTTTGTTCTCTTTTACAATAATTGTACAGGCTCAAGTGGACCAAATGTACCCTCACCCCCTCGTCGAGATCCAAATACTAGTTTAAGTGTTGGTCGGACACGAGCCAAATCCATGGTGGCTGCTCTAGCTGATCTTGGTAAGTCTCATTTACATTTAAATCACTTAATTATTAATTCCATTTTCCCAACTCGAAAAATGTAGTCTATATTTATGTGCGTGTGGTGACTATGTATCCTCTTTGATGTGTTCAATCTAACTCAGCTTGGGACAATCTATTGTTATTTTTTGCAGGAGTAACAAATAATGTGAATGTCGAGGGAGGAGTTGGTGGGAAATCGAATTCCGTGGACTCAATTGCTGGAAAGCCTCCCCTCCCACCCAACTCTACCAACACGACGACAAATAATGGAACAAGCAATTCTGGAGTCCAACCAAAAACAGCTTCGATCCGGGCACGTCCGACGTCCGGTCGAATTACTGCCTCTGAGATCCATGAGATTTTTGCAGAGAAAGCTCTGAATGGCGGTGTTGGAGGTGCTAATGATGAGAAGTCCTCTTGGAATTGTCCTCCATCCCCCGTTCCTTCCGCTGGTCATAAAATTTATGCAAGCGTCTCAGAAATGAAAAGATCCAAGGTAATCATATTATATTGGGATGACTAGTCAACATATGACATATTTTACAATTGTTTTGCATGGTAGCCATAATAAATATGTCGTACCTTGAAATAATTTCAAAAAATATCCCCAGACTGTGAGTTAAAATGTTAGATGAATTTAAATTTCCTGCCAAACCTAAGCGTTAAATTTCAACGGCTCACTCTCTTTGTTTCAATTTTAACATGTTATATATACACCATTCGAACAGTAATGAAAATGAATATTAGAATCTAATTATTTGATTGTGCACGATAAGTTTTCAAAAAAATTTGACGAACGCATTTTTTTTATTTTTCAAGAGCTTTAAAATAGTGTATGTCAAAAGACCTACACAAAAAGTAGTAGGAAATATATAACTCTAATGTAATGTCGGAATACAAGAGAATTTGTTGAGTTCCGAGATTGTAATTGTGATGCATGGTCCTTAAAGTAATGTGCGCTCTGATTGTGTGAATATGTTTTATAATTTTTGTAGTCTGGTCTGAAGAGTAAAGAATTAGTCAAATTACACAAAGACTTCCACTCGACGCCGGACCTGAAAGGCTTTCTAAGTCTGAAGAAAGAGAAGAATAGTACAAGTAGTTGCAAAGTGAATGAGGATGCCAAAACCAAGTCATTAAGTCAAGATAATTTGAATAAATTAAAAGCCAATGCACGTCACTCCTGGGCATGTATTTCCTCCACAACTCAAGGACTTCTGGAGAGAAACTATGAGAGCTCTTGGAAGAGCATTGAGAAGATCCCAGCTGGCACGACGACCGCTCACAATGAGAAGAATAATAAAAAACAGAACAAGGCTGAAAATCAGGGAGGAGATGGAGGTGGTGGTCGTGGTGGCGGTGGAGGCGGGGAAGACAGTGATGGGTCCACCGGCAGTGGATCCTCCACAGATTCCGGGAAGGAAACTCCCAAGTCAGTTAAAATGCCCGCACTGTCTGAGTCTGAGTATCGTACAATTAAACCGTTGAGACCGGTCCTATCCAAGACGCTCCCGCGTCGGGCGAGTACCGGTTGTACTATTGGACCGGCGGAGCAGCAAACAATCATTAATTTGGTCCCACCGGGTCAAGTCATCAAAGTGGACGTGTCCAAATCCAAAGAGTATGCAAGTCTAGACATTGCCTCCCACCACTCCACCCTCACGCGGCGGGGAGAGCTGGGTGGAGCCGCCGTCATGTCGAGCTTTAAACCCACAGACAGTGCAAAACTCTACGCATCCCCGGATGACTTGAAGTCCATCGGCTACCGGGAGCCAGGTAGTGGGGAGCCGAATTCTTCTGGGACACTCAAGAAAATCCGCTCACAGAGTCTTCCGCCGAACAAGAATAATATTAATAATAGTAATCATCATCATCATCAGAAGGAGGGACTGAACAATGCGAACAATGGGAACAATAATAAAGGGGACTATGCTCAACCTGACACGGGTAAACTCCAAGGGGGTCAACACCAGTACACGAATAAGGACAGTCTCAACGTCATGCCGGACTTGGTGAATGGGAGTCGACTGGATGACTCGGACGGAGCCACTCCCACCAATGCCAGCATCAATAGTAGCGACTCCGGCTCCTCCACCTCCACCCAGTCACAAGGGGGCAGTATTCTACTGGAGCATGAGTGCGACTTGAGCAAATCCAAATTCTACAGCAGTGAGGACCACCACAACAGCACTCCTCCCAATTCCAATGTCAATGCCAAATTTGATCCACAAAAATCCTTGCTGGAGGCCAAAGAGAAGCTCAAACCTGTGAAGCCCGTACTCAAGTGTAGTAGTGGGGGGGAGAGTACGAGTACGAAAATCCGGATTGAGGTGAAGCAGTCACCGAGGCTCCAGCGCAAAGTGGAGAAGACTGTCACGTTCCAGTCGGAGCCCTCGTCCCAATTGCAGTCTTCAAATTCCTCAAGCTCAGCCCAAATCTCACACAGTATGAGTGTGGATGAGATCCAAAAAATTAAAACGAATTTAAAAAGCTCAAAATCATTTCCAAATGACCTGGGTCTCGATGATCATGAGGAGCTGGACCATCTGGACACGGGTAATGACGGGGATGGGAATTCCTCGAGTGGTGTCAGCTCAGATGGGGGTCAAGAGGGACATCATCATCAGCAGCAGCAGCAGAGTGCTCCGCAACAACAGAGCGGCGGAAGTGCGAATAATTACGTGACTTGTCTCCCCGTCAATCCGGACTCGGACAGCTCAGAGGACTCGAGTGACAAAACGTGGATCCTCAAAGATGAGACGAACGGGGAGAAAGATGAGAAGCCGGGGAAAGTCGTTCCTCTGGACATGGCAAGCGTCATGGCCAATTCAAATGCAAACAACTCGAATAGTGCAAATATTAGCAAATTGGGAGAGCACTACATTGCGGGGGAGGGGCCTGCGCACGGGGCTCATGTTCACGGTCTGAGTCACAGTCTCAATCTGAGGCGGAGTAATAGTAGTAGTAGTAGTGGTGATAAAGTTGTGAATAGTAATATGATTCCTGGACAAGCTGGACAAACTCAAAGGGAAGGAGGAGGAGTGAGGATTGTGACTGGAACAGGAGTGGGTGCTCCGACTACAATGTCAATAACTACCATGGCTCACACCCCTGGAGTCCATACGTTGGACAGGAGTCATCACAGCAGTCATAAACAACAATTACTACTCCAACAACATCAACAACAGCTTCACCAGCAGCAGCTACTCCAGCAGCAGCACCACCAACAACAACAACTACATAATAATATTGCCAATAGTAATCACAGTAGTATCCTTGCCTACGGAACCATTAGTCGATCTCAGCAGGCAGCTCGGAATTCAGGGGGTGGAGCCCTGACGAAGAATGCTGTGTCCTTAGTCAAACTCCCGCCCCCGTTGGAGATTGAGAGTGAGACGGATGAGAGTAAAAGTCCGAGGGAGACTCCCGTTCAGAAACATTCTGCTGTCAATTCCATGAATTCCAATTCCTCCTCCTCCATGATGCCCAACTCCTCCCTGCCGAGTGGTGGTGGTGGTGGAGGAGGAGGAGCCTCCTCCCAAATGTACCATACACTCCAGCCTCAGCGCTCCAGGCCCATGCTGGACAGTCACAATCATAACCCGTACATGAGTCGGCAACTCGCGCAGCAGCTCCAGAGTCAAACACAGGGACAGTCGAGACAGGCCGAGAAGAGTATTGAGGAGAGTTTGAAGCTCATCCAGATGCATGTGGCGGCACTTAAGCAAGATTTCCCGAGCGTCATCCCACCCCCGACGGAGTTTGGCCTCCGGAATCAAACCCCTATCCTTGCCCCGCCACCAGAATTCTCAGATGCGCGGGACACGCACGAGTCCGCGACTCGCTTCAATCAGGGTCAAGGTCAAAATCAAGCCGGACTCCATGCAGGAGCTGGTGGGGAGGCGGCTGGAGGACAATCACAAATGAGCAACCAGCCATTCAACAGGCAGTCCCCTATGTACCGCTCCATCAGTCACGCGCACTCAAGTAGTTCGTCCATGTACAGTGGCTACCCCACGATGACACGCCAACAATACAATCAGCAGCAACTCCATCATCATCAGCTCATCCAACAGCAGCAAATGCAACTCCAGCAACTTCAGCAACATCAGCAGCAGCTCCAACAACAACAGCAGCACCATCAACAACAACAGCAGCAGCACCCACATTCGCATCAACAGCAGCTTGCTCAGACAAACCCCCAGACGCAGCAACAATCCCAACAACAAGCTCAAGCTCAGTCTCAGTCTCAGTCCCAGCAGCAACAGCAGCAGCAACAACAACAGCAGCATTTCATGAGTTCGAGCATGCCCACCTACCAAACTTTAGGCCGTCATTCGTCGAGTGCGAGTGCCCAGGGGGTGGTGAACACTACCGCCTATGGACACTATGGAACTCTCGCAAATCCTAATAAATTATCTCAGCAACAACAGCA
Organism: Dicyrtomina saundersi; assembly: GCA_034695245.1. Taxonomy (NCBI): domain Eukaryota; kingdom Metazoa; phylum Arthropoda; class Collembola; order Symphypleona; family Dicyrtomidae; genus Dicyrtomina; species Dicyrtomina saundersi. Next base: position 7,998 of record JAQFZE010002201.1, on the reverse strand, counting down.
GCAGGCCGCGGCGGCCGCTGCAGCTGCAGCCTCTCAGAGTTCCTCCATGTTTCATCAGCATCATCCCAAATGCTACTACTACCAACAAACTTCATCTTCCTCAACTTCCGGCTCCAACCCCACACCCTCGAATCCGGGTGGGAAATATATTCCAGAGAAACTGCATCCTGTTCATCGCTACACTCCAGGTTCACACCTTTAATTTATAAGTTTTTTAATAAAATGGTAGTTTTTTTAGTAATTACTAGTAATGTGACCTTGTGTATTCTCCTAATTTCACAGATTTAGTTGACAGTGGACCTAGAATTGTGGGAACAATTCCAAAGAAGCAAACAGTACAAGTCTCGGATCACTACGAAGTCCCACATGCTCATCAGCAACAGCTTCTCCAGCAACAACAAGCAGCAGCCGCGGCTCAGGCTCATCAGCAACAACAACAACAGCAGCATGGATCCCGGATTCGTCGTGAGTTCCGGAATAAAGCTCTGCCCGACTGGACACTGGGTGACTCCTGTGATTGGTTGGATAGTCTCTTCATGCCTGAGTACAAAGTTATTTTCCAGCAGAGAGCCATTGACGGGAAGAAGTTGGCACGGATGGACAATGCGACACTCCTGGAGCTGGGCATTAAAAAATTAGGACATCGGATGAACATTGAGAAATCTCTCAAGCGCTACATGCCCACCTCCAAGAATTAGACTTTATCTTATCGTTTTTTTTCTAGAATTTTCAAATTCAAATTCAACTCCAATTAATTAATAGTTATTATATTATCTATACGGTTATAGAATATGCAATATGTATTAATTATTATTACTATTATTATTATGATTATCCAAGTTCAACAAACTGTACGCTCGTATTATAATTATTATAATCATTATTATATTTAAAATATACTGTATACATATACAAATAAATAGATACAAAACTAATTAATTTGTAAGATATAATTATAGTGTACCAAGCTTCAGACCTTACTACTAAAAAAAACCATAATAATTATACCAACATATTAAAACCAATTTTATGAACTTTATTGTATAGATATATATTATATTCACATTATATTAAGTTACTCTAGTGTACTATTTGATACACAAATTTTACCAAACACACCAAATGGATTGTCCAAGTCGAAATGGAAATGTCAAGAATGTGTCGTATTATTATTGTCGACATGGATTTTACTTCATTTATTACCATTACTACTACTACTATTACTATTTAATATTTTCGGGTCATTGTATGTGGGTATGCAAGAGTGTGGTCAACATACATTTCCCCAGTGTATAATATAATATGTATATAAAAGTAATATGTAATTATTATATCTGTAGAAGAGACTGGAACGTTCTAGAACTGTAACTGTAGATAGTAATAATAATAATTATTATTATTGAATTAATTAACATTTTTATGTAGGTATAGGTAGGTACTTTATAGAGTTCAAGAATAAAACAAAAACAATCCAAAAAACGTTGTACATGTAGTAATAATATGCTCCAATGTGTCATGAAGCCATGAAATATGAAATAACTAATTAAAATAATTATATAGTATATAATAATTAAAGCTAAAAAAAGATACTATGTAAATTTAGACCTGTGTACAACTCTGTATGTTTGAGAGATACAAAAAATGAATTATAAATCTTACCATCATCATCTTCTATCTACTTACATCCGCTATATCCAACTACTACTACATATTATGTAATTATTAAAAACAAAAATAAATACATTGTCTGTATGGAACAGTATGTAGGTAGTATGATTTCAAGATGACATAAATTTAGGTAGGTACATAACGTAGCTTCTAAAATATTTGTAATTATTATTGTGAGGATTAAGTGATGAAAACTTGGGTGACTCGGTGATGTAACTTTTAAAATTAAAATTGTTACACACAGTGCCACACACACACACAGACAGATTGAGAGAGATACACACGGAAACCGAATGTGGCAAAGCAATCACTATATACACAAAAGTAAAATGAACTAAGTTATATTATTAGTATAAGGGAAAATGCAAAACTAAAAATAATATGTGAAAGAGAACCAAAACCAACCAGTGAGAATAAAGAGTGTCAAGTGGGTACAATTGAAAGTAGTAAGTAAAATATTTAGATTGAAAGGATGAGTAATATAGTTAATTATTATAATAATCAATTCCTAATCAGATATAATTAATTCTTCAATTTGTCCCATTGTTACATTTACTTACTGATAAATGCATCTTAGAATACGTAATTAATTAGTAGATTAATTAATTATATAATATATATATGAATTATATTGTAATTTGTAATGCACTCTAGTAAATAAGTACTATATGCATACAAAAATATAGGAAAAGATTGATATGAAAATTGACAATTTCCAAAGAAAAACTAAAATAATAACATACTCTAAGTAAGTAGTAACTACTAAACTAAACTTTATATATATAGTTATGTTCATACATGCATACATAATAGCATTGTCTACAAGTCTACAATTTGCTGTATGTAAGTAGTAGTCAATGAACTAAAAAATGTACTCTCACTCATTCATAATATGAAATGAAAGTTTTGTAAAAGAAAAGAAAAAAAATACAACAATTATTATTATTTAAAAAATTATTATAATGAAAAAATGAATAATGCGGAATGAATTTGTTTGTAAATTGGGCTCTGTGCATAATATGCTTCGTGTCATTTACAATTTAAAATTTAAATTTACAGATACCTACCTACTACATATAAATTAAATAAAGTCAAAAATAATATGACTGTATAATATTACATAATTAAAATCCCGTATGCTAAGTACGTACATCATACAAAACAAAACAATAATAACAATTTATTATTATTATATACAAATCTAAAAAATGTGTACTTTGTTCAATGATCAGTCTCACACAGACTTATTACAATAAAATTATAATAATGAATAAAAATATTATAAGCATTATATCAAAAATTCAGAATCAACATTACAATTTACAACACAAATCGATGGATCGACAGTGATCATACACATACGAATTCCAACAAGTATGAAGTTTTCTGCTGCACAGAGATTTTTTGTTGTTGTTGAATTTAAATTAGAATTTATTAGAGAAACGTGAAACAAATTACTTATTACCTACCAACATAACATGAATTGATAGATATTAATGTGTAAAAGTAATTTGTAAAATCTGGTCATTTTAAAAAACCAGTGGATCAATATGGCACTTTTGAAAAGACACAGTATAAAATTCACATGTATACCAACTTGGCCACTTGGGTATTCCAAAAAGAATTGAGTAGGTAGGTTATTGTCGATTTTATTCCCCTTCGTATTTTTTACACATGCATGAAAACAGCTGGGAATTTATGTGTGAAAATATTGAACTTTTTTTTAATGAAAAATTTTGATATAATAAAATCTTATCTATAGCTGTCTTCTTCTTACACTATAATATATACTGTACTAACTATACCTGTAACAATAAAATTATTACAATTTACGAATTTACCAAATTACAACAATGACAATGAAGTAATTGTAATATAAATGTAACTACTTAGGCAACCTCTATATAGTTAGTCTCATTAAGTAATTTACACACAGTGCATACATTCATTGGGCATAATATGGTTCTATAATTAATTCTACAACATTTGGACGACTTGGAGTATTTAAATACAACAAAAAATAAAAAATCAGAGTAGAATTTCTACATAGAGAAAAAATGCTTGTGACAAGATTAAGATTAATATTTACATATAGCAGAATTTACATAATAGTACTACACATAACCTTTTTCTTACGCTCTTATACATACCTTATATAATATTATTACTTTCATATAGAAGACAATTTACTATACATGTACAACTACGGAAACATTTATAATTATATAGATAATATGCTATATGCTGTAAAACAAATTGTTTAACTATGACTTTAAAAAAATGTTGTAGTGTAGGTGTGTATTCGTATTCAGTTTTACTTTACTACAGGGATCTATATGCAGGTTTACTTAAAATATAGTTTACACATAAAATATGCATGCATGTACGTGGAGTGGAGGTGTATTGTATAGTCTGTTAGAATTTAGAACTTTAAGGATATAATCTCAATAATAAAAATACAATGGAATCAAAAATGGAGAATTTAAAATTAATTAGACTGTTCTTGAGTAATGAAATGTACTAGAAGCAAGTTATGTACTAAAAATAAAGAGAACTAGATTAAAAATATTATATTAGTTGGATATTATGTGTTAAGCATAAATATTTAGATTAGAATGGAAATAAGATTAAGATCAGCTATTGTATGAACATAATACTATAGCAAGTAATCATTATACATTTAAACTACATACTAAGGAGATGAGTTTGTGATGCAAATAATAAAAACGTACCTTAGGTGTTTTCCATTTCAACATAATTTTATATATTATGCATTCATTTTATTTCTACCCATACAAATTCATCGTTACATATATAATATGTATGTAGGTATGTAATTCATCATAACATTTTGAAAAAGCTATTGACATAGTCAATAGCAGTGAGGTAACTGATCTAATACATCCATCTAGTTTCGACTGATTTCGAAGCTCTTGAAAATTCATACGAAAATTATTTCTACTGTCATTTGATCGATGTTTTCAACAAAAAAGTCAGTTTTCTTTGGAAATTTTTCGAAACATTTTGTATATACAAATATAATAGTAAATAAATAATTACTTCTGTTACAAAACAAATATGATTATCATTCAAGTAAAATAAACGAAAAAATAGTGAAATATATAGTGCATATACATTAATACAACGTGTGTGTAGCACCGAGCCGACACGATACGACTCCATAATAAATCTGAATATTAGTCCCACCGAAACCGAAGCCGAAAAGTTCGAAAACCGATATTACTCATATCATCAGTTGGGTGGAAGGAAATAAATTATTGAATCTCCTCAAAAAAAATATTATTCTTCATTATAGCTTGAGCATGAAGGGAAGAAGTGGATGATTTTATTACTTTTACAAGTAAAAAGGATTAAATCGTCTTGTTCGACAATTAGGAACCATTCCTCGAAGGCGCATCTTTCTCACTGCTTCTCGCAAATGTTTCGGCTGAACAGGCCCCGTTTCACCTAGCCTCTCCATCACATCTAAAGCTATGAGAGAATAGAAACTTTAAAGTGAATTTTATCAGAAAAATACAAAATCGAAAGAGTGTTTGATTTAAATTCCCTGACAACTGACAAGTAAAACCTACACATCTTTGATCGACTCACAATTTATTACAGCTACATAATATTATGTATATACACATTCAGGATAAAATAAAAATGTTGACGATTTTTTAAATACCTTCTTCAACAATTTCTCCAATAAAAACTTTTGCAATTCCCGACATAGCAATTACTACATTTTGTGACACTGAATTCCCCGTTATCGTCTGCATCAGCTAAATACATATAAAAATCATGACACATATTAATATGCACGTAACCATTTACATTATATAACATTATTAGCTTTATATTCTACAAATGACAAATAGTTTATCATGGCGAGTTATTATTTTCTACGCTGTTGTATGATTAAAATTTATTTTAGGCAATTTATAGTATTTTTAAGACGAAATACGCATGGTCTCTGAAAAACTGGACTGACTACCACAATAAAGAAAATTAGAATTATGTATGGAACGTTAGTTACTCTTTTAATAGCCGCTTTTGGAAAGGCAGATCTTCGGTACATCTCATAACGATCTAACTGAGCTTCCGTAAAATTCGACACAAGAACTCTGTAAGGGGAACAAAAATGGTATTAAAATTGCACTAACAACCATTGTAGTAAAGTATTAGAAAGAAAATTTTGAAAATTCAAATCTATAGAAAACATTCCACTGAATGCACTGAAATTTTTACTTAATTTATTAAATTTGAGCAATAGTCCTGTTAACTTACTGCATCTTTTCTCGTTCCTCTTCTTCCATTTCCTTCTTACTCTTGACATACTCTCTGTAGGCTCTTTTAGCTTCCTCCGATCCTCCAGACGGAGGAGAAGATTTAAATTCTGCTAATAGTTCACTAGTCAAGTCATCTCGATCGTGACTCCCGGATGCTCCCTCCCCATCTCCATCGCCATCCCCATCCCCATCATCATCATCTTCGTCCTTGACATTCCCCGTGGAGGCCGTCTGTCCAGGTAAATCTAACTCGTGCATCGAGTCTGAGTTAGGGGAATGCGGTGGGTCGGGTTTCATGTCCATTTCTGAACCCAGACTGTCCATTAGTAGATTATCAATTATGATGCCGGTATTTTTCCTTTGCGAAATTTAGTAATCCACCTCTCGAACTCTCACTCGTTCGACTATAATATTTAAATATCATATAAATGAAATAATTAATTGCTTTAAATATTCGTTACGTTTATCTCACAACACGACATCACACTAAATTCGCACTAAATTATCGATTGTGTTTAGCAATCAATAATTTCGATAATACCTATTGGAAAATTACAGGTTTATTAAATTTAACGATTAAGGGTGTCACATGTAGGAACATGTGAGTAACAATTAGTTGTCAATATTACGATATACTGATCAGTACTTACGATTTACTGTTTGTGTGATTAGACGACACTGAAACGGATGGCGATAAGATGACAGTCAGTCAGTCAGTTTATTTTGTTTTTTTCTTCAACTGTTTTCGACTCTGAATCTGAATTTGAAGTATGATGAAATATGAAATATGACAGAGAAATATAATAATGGAATTTTCCTTTTGTAGATCACTCACCCACAAAATCACAAAAATTGTAAAAGAATTACACTACTAATAAAAGGGGTTGACGATTGTAAATATAATAATGATTTAGCATGCTTTCAGCTTTAATGTTTCTAGCATTTAACTATTTCTGTTGGTGATCATGGAATCAAGATCAGATCGGCTGCTTTCTCAAAAATCAAAATCTGTCTATTTAAAAAAAGTGAGACTCCCTCTCATTTCAAATTCTCGATCCAAAATTCCTTAAAGCTTCAGGATTCATCGGTGGAGATTGGGACTGGCGTTGGCGTTGAGAACGCAGAATTCTATCCACTATATTTTTTTGTCTCTGTAAAAAAACACTAACAACCCCACCATCACACGAACGAAAGAGACGAACCACGAGCCATTTAAAGTCTTTAAGGGGCCTCCCACAAGTAATGTCCCGAGCAATAATGAGCATGTAGTGACTACAGTACGAGGCTATGGTACGAGATAGGCCATGCATGAAATTAGAATATCCGCAACCGTATTAAAGAATATCACTCAATGCTCAACTAATTGACATCATATTTTGTCAAATTCCACGAGGGTTGTTACGTTGACGCTTCGCCGGGTCTTGCACTCTTGTAAAAATTCCTTATCGACTTATAACATCATCCGTGGGGCCTCCCTTTTAACTGATAAAGGACGGGTTGATGTTACTATATTTTACTATGAATTTTATGGAAGTGTTCCAAGTTCCATAGTTCCAAGGGCGACATTTTAAAAATGTTTACAAGGGTATTGAGAGTATTGAGCATTGAGAGTATTTACTTTCGCCTACATTTATCCCGTCTATCAGCCTTCTGTTCTACTTGCATAAATAAAAATGCTAACTGAGCATTTATTAGGAACGGAACAAATCCTTACATAAATTATAAACCTACCTACCTCGTAGTAGTATGGTGGGTATCAATGACATATGCATTGAGACTTTAAATAGCCAGAGCAATTGAGCATATACGAGTCTGTCCATATAGGTTTACCAGCTCAGGGCCGGATAATATGCGGCCAGCGCAGACAGCCCCCGCTGCTTGAATTTTCAAAAAACATTTAAATGGAACATTTTCACAGTATTCAAAAATATGTAAAAAGAATATTGAGACTTTTCAAAAAGATGCAAATAAAAATTTTTGTACATTTCAAAAACATGAAAATAAAACATTTTCCACTTTTCTCAAAACATGTAAATAC
>JAQFZE010002200.1:0-15186 GCA_034695245.1 Dicyrtomina saundersi | reverse complement strand
ATGCACACAAACAAAATAACCTTCCGTCATCCGTTCTGTCATTTAGTAAATTCTGCAGTGAGTATACTAGTAGTCGACGTTTGTATATATATATTATACAGATATATCTGCTTATATGTATTTACAATTGCAGATACACCTCGCCAGTGAAAACTCAAAATGGCATCTCCCTTTTCAGCTAAAAGCAAAGTGCACTAACTACAAACAAAAATATTTTGATCCCAAAAACATATCAAATAATAGTTTGCACTTTTCAAAAACATGCAAATACGCTGCAATTTACACTTTTTAAAAGCATGTAAATAGAATATTTTGCACTTTTCAAAATTATGCTAACGCAGAAATTTACAATTTTTGAAAACATGAGAATAGAATATTTTACACTTTTAAAAAAAGTGCAAATACAGCAATTTCAATTTAAAAAAAAACGTAATTAACAATTTACTTATCCATCTCATTGAATGTTTTCTTGAGATAGCTCATTTTAATTCTAGCTTAAATTGAGTATAGGGGTCATTTTGATTCTTCGCTCACGATCTGTATGTATTGTAACTCTGCATTACATATTCCATGATGTACCTTTTGACTTTGGCACAATGAGCAGGTTCTCTGAAATATGAATTTAAAAAAACTATTATCTATTATTTATCTACCAATACCTATATACATATATGTAAGTGTGACTGTGCCTACCTACTACTACCTACTCGTGGGGCCTCTTGACGTAGCATATCAGTATTGTCTTCAAAGTGGAGCTACTTACTCACATGGAGATCAGTGTATCAGAGTCAGTCGATTAGTATCTGACAGAATCACATTCCATTGATGCCTTGATGTACAGCAAAAGTAATTGCAAATAAAAAGTTGAACCTTGATTGCCTTGCCTCACTTGTTAATCCTTAATAAAAATCTGTTTGTCGACTCACCACATCTCTAAACGGTTCACTAGTTAAGTGGCTAACTAGTAAGATTTTTCACGTTCGTAGTAAAGTAGTAAACTTATTTACTTTTTTTTTATTCAATTAGTTTTACAATAGTATAGTGAGATAGTAGCAGAATCACTATATAGTTTATATCAGTTCCGACAATAAGTTCATATCCTCAGCTTTTAGCAAGTATTTTCGTGTGATGTACCCCATTATATAATCATTGCGTTGGATTGATTGGGTTACAGGTAGATAGCTTATTTTGTGTATGCCAACTTGCTCTCCTACAAAAAGCTTGGTTCAGTTTCCTTTTTAATGCCTAATAAAATGCATCTCGTCTGAAAGGTAATATGCTCACAGAAGTATCGCATTGGGCTGAAGAGATGTTGTTAAGTATAATAATAATTATTATTGCATTTTATAATAATAATTATTATTAAGTGCATGTATTGAGAGATTTGCACAAATGCCGATGTGTCAAAAATCACATGTCTCATGAGTCAGTGAGATCAAGAACAGAATGTAATTAAAAATACAATATGAAATGTCAAATGAGCTGCAACATAAATTCTAGTTAAAACAGAAAGTGATTAGAATGGACATTGACGCTCGTGTTAACGTCTTAATGTCAATGTTATTAATCAAGGTGGTTAGCTGGTTAGAATTCACTTCATCGCAGATATCAATATCAATGCTTAAGAGGCGGCAAACGGCAGACAGTAATACACGATAAACACGTCTTTTTTTATTACTTGACTTTGAATATATTATTGCGTGTAATTAATCCAATTACCGTTTATGCATTTTTTGTGCATTATAAGATTATCCAAAAATTATTTGCTTTTGCAATAATTATTGTGTACTTGTTTCTAATTCAGTCAGTTCAGTCAGAGTACAGGAAGAAAATAATTATTTATTGCATCCCGTAATTAAATGTGCAAAGTGCATTATGCTCCAATGTATACCACTTCAAAAAGACGCTTTATTAATATTTTTAAGTAGTAATAATATTAGTAATAATCATATGTTAGCTTAACTCTAGATACGGCTGTTCCGTGCGACTCAGCCCTCTAGCCCTGTTAACCTCTACACCTGCTGAAGTGTCTGTCGAAACGAACTAATAAATAAATATTCAATTAAAATTTTTCATAATTTTGAATTTTCATTATTCCATCTAAGTAATCGTGGGATAAGAATACCATTTAATTCTCTGAATAAACATGTCAGGTTAGGTATTTTCACCTAGTATATTATGTTTAGATTTTTTCATTGCCCGACATTATCTATTTTAGTAACCAAATTAGATCTTTTATTCAATGGTGAAAATGTTTAAACTATGTTAAAATGTCATGAGCGTAACGCAAGGAGTATCAAACATGTAAATTACGTAAACAACGATAACGATGTATGTATGTGTATGTGTATTGTACGTGTATATATGTATTGTATAGTAGGTAAGTATTAGGATACAAATTTCAGCAACAAGTTGCATTTATCTGTTCCTGACTGATTTACGAATTATTGTCATTTCCATTTTTCACTTCATCAGTTCGCTGTTTTTTCAGTAAATTCTTTCTAAAAATTGGTTACATTTTTTAATTTCGTAAACGAAAATAACGTTTTCGACGAATGTTAACTAACTGAAGTCAAGTGTCAAACTTAAATGTCATTTAATCAATCCTTCTTTTATTTCGTCACACTCAATGGCTCGTGGTGGAGAGCGGCAACTTTATATATCATAAGGAAAATGTTTATTGCGTATCCGTATCATTTATTATGCTTATGCTTTGGTTTTGAGATTTTGAGATTGATATACACTATTTTATTGAAGCATTGAAGTTTGATTGAGATAAAATAAACTTTTTCACATTCAGTTTTGGACAGTAGCATAGCAGTGTTTTTTGTCGTGTAAATTAATTAGCCACACAGTTACGTTTCTGAAAATTATAGTCTAGTTAAGTAGACACTTAAAACAACTAGTCTGAGCGACTATATTAGTTTTTGCATACAACTTCATTATTTCAGATTCCGAACATTCATTCACCAGTGATCAGTTTATATTGAATATAATATATTGCAATTAATTGTAAAAAAAAGGGCTGAATTTACACAGCTTCCGCATTCGTTCCGTCATTTATTGTAATCAATACCAGCTCTATTACATTGGAATAGATCTACTTATTTGGTAAAATCCTTTTGAATTTTCATGTAGTAAATAAAACTGAACATACATGTATCTATAGATTAAAATATTTTCTGCATTTATTTCATATTTACGTGTAATATAAGGCAATATAAGCATAGTACACACACAAATTCCAGCAAAAGTATAAATTATTTTTAATTCTCTTTCAGGTTTTCAGATTCACAGTTTGATGCAACAAGCAATTCTAAAGTATCCGCATATATCTTAATTATATGTATTATGACATATGAAGTCTCAATACCACGAACACAAACCATCAACTCTCAGCCCAACATTAACATAAATTCGAAATTATTTCTTGATTATTTCAATGGTGATGGTGAGGCATCAGTTTTGGTATACAGGAGATAAATGGCAATAATGTCTCTTAGTAGCACCTATGAAGATAGTTTACTTGCGTTAGAGTGCAGCGAGGAGATCGAGAAATTACCTGAATGCCTCCTGCGGTTGCTGGATGATATAGATGTGACAGAATCAGAAGCGCCAAATTCACTGGAAGATCTTGATGTAAATATAGTAGAGCTATCAACAGATTCAGGTGATATTGAGTATGCGGTGAGGATTGGAAATTCATCAGCTACAACTCATAAAGAGGGAACTTTTGTGAAGGAAGACCCTTCAAGGGAACGTAAAGTGTGGAATGCAATCAAAGGTGTCCCGGTCATTAACACCGGATATGGTCTCGTCCGAAGTGTTGTTTACCTTATTTCAGGTAATAAAGAGGAATCAGTTCGGTCAATCCCTCGTGCAATTGGTGGAGCTGCAGAAGTTGGAGTTTATGCAGCATCGGCGACAGTAGTTACGGCTGCTTCAATTGCTGCTTCGCCCGTTATTGTTGTTGTTGGTGCCACTGTTGCTGTTATTGCTGCAGGAAGTGCAATTAGTCAGGTTCTGGGTGGTGGTGGTGAAATGATTATTGATGCTTGCACTAGAAAGGGTACGAAGTAAAAAAAATTAATAATCATTGAATACTACGCAATTTTACATACTTTATCATCCGAATGGTGGATCTTTTCGTGACATATAAATGCTTTTTATATTCTTTTTCCTTACAGATTATCTTACGGGGAACTCCGATGAAACAGAAAAACGAATTTACCACAAAATCGTGAGAGACGCGGCTGTAGTAGGTGCACTTTACTCAGCTGGAAGAGCAGCAGTGTATGCCGCCAAAGGGAATAGTGATGAAGCCAGGAAGAGTATTAAGCACGCTGGTTTCAATGCGATCTCATCCACTGTTGGGGTAGCTGCTGGTGTTGGTTTAGCAAAAGTAGCTTCCAACGCAGCTCCTACTGTAGTCAAATCTGTGGGATCTCGTTGGTACTCGTGGTCCTCTGTTGGCTCCGTTTTTAGTAGTGGTCTTCAAAAAATTGGTCTCAAGTCTGCTCCAAAAGTTGTTTACATTCCACCTTCAGCCCCTGCTATTTTAAAAGAAGCGTTTATTAAAATATTCATGTCCCCCACTACGAGAGGTGTGGTTTCATCAGGTTCGCAGCAAGTAGTAGAACGTATGGAGCTCTGTATTGCAAAAGCTCTAAATTCGGAAGATTTCCGTACTTTACCTGTAGATCCGAAATGGTTTCGCAATTGTATTTCAACTATAAGCGGAGAACAAGACGTGTTTTGTATTCAAGTTAAAATTGAGTATGCTCTTAAATGTCTTATTAGAAGTGTCTTAAAGTTACGAGGAGCTGTGGAGGACATTATGATAGATTTAGATGACCAAATTGTGGCAGAAATACTTTCGGTAATTTCACACTTTTTTATATTGTAGGACTACTTTATTCATAAAAATTTCCATTTGAAAACCTTTGATTCCTAAAAATTAGTAATGTATTATTTATAGACGGGCCAGGTTGTGTTGGTGCAAGCTGTCATCGCCTTAGCTTTTCCCAATTCAAGTGCACTTTCGTATGGACAACTTCTAAACAGAGTCACTGACATAGGAACTCGAGCTTTGATGAAGTATTTAATTAATTTAGGTGACATTAAAACGGAGCTGACGACTGCAATTGATTTCCCTGAATCATGTATGTGAGCGAGTTTATTTTGGACGCTTTAGAGGTCAACTATCAATTAAAGAAGTATTCTCTGATTTTTATGAACAAAACCGTGAGAGGGTTTTTCCGAGCATTGGTGGGCGGGGACATGAAATGGAAGGGAAAGCCCTCTCGCTGTTCTGTTCATAGAAATCAGAAACTAGTAGCTCTCCGATTATAATTATTAGTTAATTCATTTGATTAACGCATTTTTTAATTGCAGGTGCTTCAAAATACAAATATACACCGTCTGTTTCTCGGTGTCATCGACCAACGTTAAGTCTTTCTCCGTGGGTATGTACCGGAAAGCGAGTTTTGTGCCTGGACGGTGGTGGAATAAAAGGATTAGTCGAAATCCAAATTTTGGAAACAATCGAGTCATTTTTGAAAGATTCCGGAAATCAAAACCTAGTCATTAAGGATTGCTTCGATTACATAGGTGGTACTAGCACAGGTGGACTGTTTGCTCTAATGCTGGCAACTGGGCACACAATTAGTGATGCGAAAGGGTTATATTTTCAATTGAAAAACACAGTATTTAGTAGCAACAAACCGCACGATGGGGAGAAATTTGAAAAGTTGTTGCAAGCGTGTTTTGGTGAAACGGCAAAGATGAAAGACATAGAAGGCATTAAGTAGGTTCTATGAAATTAATATTTTAAAAATTTTATCCAGGGATGTCCGATTTTGCCACGAGCTGTCAGTTTAATCGGTTTTTATGTTGTTTGCCTTGTGATTTTAATAGGGTTATAATAACCGCAACGTCTGGAAGTGTTGATCATCTAAACCTGGAATTGTTTACAAATTATTGTGAGAAGACGCAAGATGAATTAATTTGGAAAGTTGCTAGAAGAACTTGCTCGGCGCCAGGATATTTTGACCCAATGCAAGAGGATGACGGTCGTCGGTTCTATGATGGAGGGCTTGTTGCTAATAATCCCACCAAGTCTGTTATTCGACGTATTGAAGTATGCTAATCCTATGCTTCATGCTTACATGTTCTTTTAAATTACACACTCATAAAATATAAGTATCATCAATGTATTTTGTGTATAATTTTATTTTACATCATTTGATCCTCTATGAATTAATAGGGCGAAGTTAGAAACGGCGTGATTATTTCCATTGGAACTGGAACATTTCAAGATAGGGGTCGCCCTTTGCCAAATGTGAGAAATGATCTTGCTGGTCGACTTGCTATGCTGTTTAAAGGAGATTTGGAAGAACTATTCAAAGTTTTCGTTAATCAAGTAAGGTCCCAAGACAATTCTTTGTATTTTTTAATTCTTGTATGTAATAATATAATATGCATAGATGTTGCGAAAAAGTATATTTTTGGAAATTTTTGAAGGTGACAAAAACTGATGGTGAAGTTGTTGACGAAGCTATATTTCTCAGTGAATTGGCGAATTGCTACTATTTCCGTCTGACCCCGATATTGCCTGAACCAATCGATTTGGATGAGACTGATAATCATAAAATAATGAATATGCTGTTTCACGCACAGGCATATTCCAAAGAAAATCAAAATATTTTACGAGAAATCGCACAGCTTATTAGCAGTAAGTAATGCGTCATCAAATCTGACAAAGGTTTTGCCTAACCTATACTGTGGCCTATACATAATTAGATAAATACGTAAAATACGTTATACTATGACTTTTGGAGTTGATTCTGTAATTTATATCTATACATTGTTACTTATAGTTGTTATTAGTAAACTTAATTTTATTTTTCGTTGAAGTACTCTTGTTTAGCAATTAAGGCTTTGAAAAATGATAAATCAAGACTTTCATTTACCGGTGTAACTTATGTTTATTGTACCTTAAGTATTAACTGATCACACATTGTGTTTATTATATTATATATTTCCCTACTGGAAAATGGAAATTTGCTACCTTGACATTTTTTGCTACCCAGGCATTTGCTACTCACTCTCACTCACAAATCTAGGACATTTAATCTAGATTCTTATCACATCGTAATTATACACATCGCCCGTAAGAATATCCGCACACATTTTAATTTTCGTTATTATAAGGTGTGTATAAACAACTTTAACAATGCCTTGTTTTCACGGTGTAAGTGTAACCACAAAAATTGTACTTGCATGCGCTAGCCATGGGTATGGGTATCACATATCCTTCAGATGTGAGAGGGTAGCAAATGTCCGTCAACTACCCTGCTAGATTCATAAGAATTTATGCTTTCAGTAATTAAATAATTAATAAAGGATAAATGTATTGCAATGTTTCGTGATTTATTTGTAATGCAGAAAGCCAAATTGCTTATTTTGAATCTACATTGTAACCTGCAGTTATTACATAATAAAACTCCGTCGTTATGTTTTACTAATATTACTATTTATTATTATGGTAGTGTATAGTATATACATATTCCAGCACCGCTACTACATACGTGACTGGTAGCCACAAGCACTGGGGCATTTCGCATTTGGCGTTGGAAGTGGCAAAGTAAAATGATCTGCCGTTATGAAAGTTACTCTACAATAATAATAAATTATGGTTTGATAGCTTGCAATACATTATGTTATTTAATTTCGTCGGCAACATGAAAAAAGATGCTTCATTCGATTTTTAGTATCTGCATTAATTACAACATGAACATAAAGTGGTTATTTATTCACACGGTATCAGTGGGAAGGATTAGGGGCATTACAATAATGAGACCGTTAAGTCAACCGGCTATACCGAAGATACAATATTTCATGTGAATGAAATTAAATATGGAGTAATTTATTATGAACTTATACTTAAAGTAACAAATTTCCTTTTAGCCACAAATAACGAAATCAATATGATATACAATATCTGCCGAGAATTATATTTGTATGTAATTATGTATTTATTTAGATAATTATTATTTACTATGGTACTATTGTGTTTTAAATTGATATAAGAGATCTGCTGCTTTAATTTTAATAAGTAAAAATAAAAATTGGCGACATGATACTTTTAGCCGAAACAGGATACAGCGTTGAAAGCGCATTGCTTCCAGCGTGATCGCTTTACTTCCCTGTCATTCTGCTCCTGCAATTTACTTAGAATCAACAATTTTCTTGCCAAGTTAACCGCTGGAATCAATTCATCTTGGCCGTTCTCAACGACGGAAGAAGCTCCCTGCAAATACAATGTAGAATATAATTTATAACCTTAATAACAGACAACAAACAAACTCTTATTTCAGCCTATTATACATATTTATGACGAGTAATTGAAAACTTAAACCTCAAATTCATAATTTGAAACAGTTAACTCACCAATTCCGAATCCGGATCGTCATAAACAGGTTTGCTGAGAGCCACATGAAGTAACGTAACTCCTAAAAGAAATATGGATATCTTGTGCATCTTGTCTCGAGTTTCCCCGAAGAATATTGAACTGGATATATAGAAGTCTGTGTGTAGATAAAACAAATAACAATTTCAAATTCAAAACCTGTCAGAGTTACTTAAGTAGACTGCTTATAGTTCCGATTCTACAAAGCCCCAGTTTCTAATAGGATACAGTTTGTTGATATGTAGAGCTAAAAAAGCCAGAATTATACTAATTATTCGAAAATGCTGTTTCGGAAAAATGTGCAGCAGTTTTTTCACTTTCAGCTTTACCAATAAAATTATTTTAATAATATTTCATTTTTTCGCAAATTAATTTTTCCTAATTCCAAGCCGTCTCCCTACTTGCCACAAAGCCCCTTTTTATACTTGTGAAATAAAAATGTACGAGTTCTTAAATTATCAGCAAGATTGTAGAAAATTGAGAGAAAATCAATGTCACTGGTTGGGATTGAGAGCTATGAGAGATTCCAGGATTTTTCCAGTACTCGTTGTGTATTCGTTATTCGAAATCAGATTTTATTTTGTAATATAGCCTGATACGCTAATAAAGTTAAATTCGAACTTAAGAAAAAATTTAAATAATTATTCGCAATAATGATGCGAATCTGTTACGCTACGATTGACTATAATCCAGTTTTAAAATTGCTAGAGCTTGTTATTGCGTCTGATAACGAATAAAAAATAAATCCCTCATGAATTTTTCCAGATACTGTGTAATATTGTAAAATCGTACTTAATAAATTACCTGTGATTTCTAATTCTTACAAAACAGAATTATATTTCTTTTTAAACTAAAAGAATTTTTTACTATTATGCAATTTATTTGGGCAAACGCTAGAACTTAAAATTGATGATGATAAAGATTTGTATGAAGAAAAATGATTGTAAAAGACAACTTTTTCTCTCAGGTTTTCGTGTTCTATTTAGTTCTCGACAGAATTCCGGGCGATTCGGGAGTTTCCAGTACCTTTGCTCGCCTTTAGTTTCTGTCAACTAAATTCTTGTGTCTTCCAGACTGGGATTTTATATGAATCAAAAGATTTTCTACCGAATCAGAAGCTGTATAATATGACGGGGTACTCGATTTTGAACGCTTACTTTTGGAATTGGAATTCCGAAGGAAATCAAATGAAATTAACTTGTGTGACTTGCGATTCACTTCCAATTCCAGTGTTATCTGTCCCTACCCGCATACCTCTACTGGCCTACAGTACTTAACCTTTTCCTTTTATTCCACTGGAATTACCCTGGAGGCTCCTGACTTTGCAAAACTAATACTTTTCCTCCACGTTTATACAGTTGGATACTGAAGCTGGATGGATACCTTTTGCGATCATGTCATATTATTCTCTTGACGGATATCGTTGCGCAGCAGCTCACACTTATACCAGAAATATCTACAAGAACAACAACAGCAACGAGAACGACACAACGTTACTTCGTTCGTAGAATCAACTTACGCCAGGTACCAGAATCCGAAAACTATATACTTAGACATCTAGAACCTACCTAACCAAAAGAACGCGGACGCCACAAGCTAAAAATTAGAGTTCTTCACCCACCACAAGTGTAGTACATGTGTACGAAACCGGGTAGCCGTCAAGTAACCATTCGTATAGAAAGCCCACACATGTTCCAAAGAGTCACGGGTAAATAGCTAAATCATTTTTATTTCTATACGTTCCAAGTTCCACCCTCACCACGCCACCATACTGCCACGAATAATTATATAAAACTTTGAGGATTAAATTATTTTTTACTATTACTTATATAATGACATTTTTTATTTGAGTCATTGCATCGCTTTTTCTCCGCTAATGATCTGCTAGCCTCCTGGAATTTTGCGAACTAAGGAAAACCAAAATAATTATTGCAATAAGAGCATTATTGCCAGTTTCCTTCCAGGACCTACGATGTATGAGTATTTTGCACACCATATTGTCAATTTGAATTTGAATGTAATAAACTATAATGCCAAGATTTTCGGGGTTTAATTTTGATCAAAATTCCAATATTTTATTTACTTAAATTATTGGCTAGGTCTGTTGGAAACGAGTTTTAATTATTTTTGAAGATTTATTTAGTTAGTATAGCGGGTGCGAGATCGTCGATGTGGAACCTTTTGATGTATTTTAACTTATGCAATCTTCTATACCTCTACCCCAACTCTAAAATCTGTAGGCTGTGCGGCTTGGCTGTGTAGGTGATTCCTTGCATGCGGCTGATGAAATTATTGATAATTAAACGGATTTTCATGTGGTGCTGTCCTAATCAGTCATAACAGCTCACTTACTGTCAGAGCCACCCACTATACTGATATATATCTATAATAATACGCTTGCATTTGAAAATGTACATATGTAAAATCAGTAAACTATGAAAATTTATTTGACTAATTATAAGAAGCATTTGAGTCAGTATCACATACTAATCAAATCAAAAGCCTTTTGCAGCTACAAAATCAACCCAAACCACACTATTTGGTGTATGCCTTCCTACACAATATCCTCACTCGTCACTAGTCAGTAAAGGTAGAGAGGTAAACGAGCAGGGAAAATTCTTTCAAAGTCAAGTCAACAAAGCGAATAACGCAGTCTGTAATTTTAGTTTCGTCTTCCAAAGTTCCAAAGCTCCAATTTCGGTTTCGGTTTGGATGGTGCTGGTGCGCAATGATGTCATATGTCATATGTTCTTAATGATTTGGGGGTTGTAGGAGCTGACGATGAGGTATCCAGCTCCAGCTTCAGAACCTGGACCCATCTTTTACTTAACTATAATATGTGTAAATGTAAAACCAACTTTTCATAGTCGGTTGCACTAATTGTAATTGAAGGTTCTCGGGCTCCATTTCTCGGTTTTTCCTACATATTGTGTAGAGATGTACTTACATACCCGAGAGAGTACCCGAGAGACAGTGGAAGCCCGAGACCATCTCGGTCGGTTTGTATCTCTTTAATTGCATGATGAAGAGCACTGGAAAAGGAAAGGACGAGGGTGTAGTAAATTCCTGGAATCCTACGTCCTACAGAAGTAGGATTTCATTTCATTATCATTATAATGAAACTATCAGTATCTCATACTGTCAACGCATTACTCCGGGTCCGGAGTATGAACATATGGACTAGGAGACCTGTGAAGGAGGGAATGGAAAGATGGCAAGTGCGACTCCTACACTACTCGTCTGTCTTATTCTCGATGATGAGTAAGTCTTCTGCCTCATCAAGCAAGAAAGAAAAAAACAACAAAGACAGAAAGAGTAGTTCCAACTCTTCATTTGTCAAAGACACACAGTGTTGAGCCACGGACATAAATTGAAGTTGTCCATCATTTAAAACTCGCCCTTCATTGTCTCTCTCCAGTCATCAGTGTTGGAATCGGGGCTGAGACAATACACATTAATAACAAGGATATAACTCAAGTCATATCATTCTATCATCCTTATCGTGCGTCAACAAGAAAATATTATTGGCCATAATCCTCAAAAAGCGAAAATATCAATTTCATACCACACACTTTAATTAATTTTAATTCGTTGGACAGAATCCTACCTACACGTAACTATTAGAGCTATATCAATCTTATTTCTGCTTTTGATTTTAAAAAATGGAGACATGTTGATTCCACTCCTCTAAAAACCCGAAAACCAAAAAATACTAAATTATTACTTAGGCACTTCATTTTTGACTTTGTTTTTTACAATTGTTACAGCTGTGTCGGTGCTTCCTTATCAAATAAAAGTCACATCTCTCAAAAAACAAAACAAAAATAACAAAATCTGACAGAAGAATCAAGAATGACTGGGAGAAAAAGCTCAGTTTGTGGAAGACTCAAGCACAAAACAGCCATTATTTCTTGGCTCATGCTGGCAATTGTGACGGGCATTGGTGCCTATACTATGCCCATCAATAACAACAAGTACCCTGTTTCTGACTCCATGTTGCAGTCGGGTATGTCTGTAAGTTAAATAATTAATTAAATTCCATGTTTTTTTTTATTACTTTGACATATTTTAATAAATTTTATGGTAGCTTCAAAGTTTTCGATTCTGATATTTAAAAATACATCAGGGTGAATCAATCTGGCTATTTGTTTTTGGGAAACATTTGGACACTCCGAACAAGAGCGCAAAACTATTATTTTTGGGCCACACAAACCAGTTTAAGTTTATATCTCGCTTGTTTATTTTTTCGACGTAATACAAAACAATAAAATAAATAAGGTTTAGGCAACCCGTCAACTCGTTATTCACATCAAAGTATTCCCAAAAAGAAATTGTCCAATAATTGACTCACCTTGACGTGTAATTCATCTACTAGGAACCCCCATGCCCATGACCAAAAATCCCAGGAGCGATGATAACTCGTTAAAAATTGAGGCGTAGGTCAAAGTTTATACTGTGAGGAAGGTAATTTAAGATAACAAAAATTAGAGGTTGACACAAAATATGTAAGAGTTCAGATATCATAGGAACAATACTATAAATGTAGTGTATAGGTAATTACGTAAACTCAAAACGTTTGTTAACAGTGTCAAGATTGTCGTCAGTGCTAATAATTATTTTGTTGCTGGCTTTGAGGAAAATCTTTTGAGGATTGAATTGAGCTCGCAGTGGAAAGGGAACCCGAACCTAGAATGAGTGCGTCATATATTATTACTCACCCACCTGGTGCTCTCCTTTAATGACAAAGTAAAGGGAAAATGAGAAAAATGAGTATAGAAATAGAGTCCTTCTTGACTATAGCGCACTGTCATCTAAATGTGAATTTTGATACATCAAAAAGAGAAATCATCCCGTCTTCTATACTACTGTATCTTAACTTCTTGGATCATAGGGGCATCTGATGGCATCGTCTGGGCATCTGATGGCAATACAATGTCGACATGTAATAATAATTATTATTATTACATAACAAGCCTTATACCACCCCATGTTTCCCTTGTACAAGGTTACAATTATGTCGTTCTTTGGATTTTGCTTTAAGGACTTAATATATATTATATAAAGGGAATGAATGAGGTTGTTGGTTCTTGGGTTACGACTTCATGACGATCTGTCTTAATTATCACAATACTGATGAAGTCTCCATCTCAAGTTCTATAAAACTTTTTGAGTTTCGAGGAAATAATACAGTCAAGAGCAGCAGCTTTGGTGGAATTTGAAACGGGCTAATTGTATTTCACCCCTATGTACCACCACCACCGTTTTCCCCTTTCATATATGTAATATATGTTGTCAGGGATTTCCCTTCTAATTAGCAGCTCAGGATTACACATATTAGAATTGCACACATTTGAAGGAATTAACAGGAGGATCCAAAGCCCATATTACCGAAGTGTGGGCGAGTGGTGTGGTTTATTTTTCGTACATATCTGAGCTTACATATGACGCAAGAACAATGCCTGGAGATACATAGTGTAAACTTTAATAATAATTCATGAACTTTAATGTATGTAATAATGAAAGGGGGTCTCGATGTGCGGCTTATTATATGAATTTCAGAACTTAGCCAAAAGGTCAGCTTCCGTTATAAACAGATATATTTTGCAATCTTTTCGACAACGAGACCCTGAGCAAGAGCTGCTGGACCCCGTTATTGGAGCGAGGGGACGATTCATGGAAACTCCAGTGAATATGAATAGTGGGGAACTCAAATACCTTCCCCCCATCCTACCTGACAGCATCATTAGCGTGACCCCTCTCCCTTATGTAATGACAGTAAAAAATGTATTATTACTATAGTATAAATGGAGAATTCATATTCAGAATAATTCATAATAATTTTGTCTAATTTGCAGGTTAGCATGGAGCGTCGAGGACCTAAACTAGATCGTAGGACGTACGTTCGTTGCTACTTTAACGCTGTCTCCTGTTTTTGAATGGAATAGTTTTGCGCTTGTGTTGAAGTATTGCAACACGCTGACGTATTGTTGACAAAATTGACAATTATTGCTGTGATTACTTTAAAAAAACTATATACCTATTTAAAATTTAATTTAATCTACTTAACCCAACCCAGGTGATTATAATTTCTCTAGTCTCGTCGCGTTTTTATGTGATCATATTTATTAGTTTGCAGATATAGACTTCCCAGTGTACAAAAAATATAGATATTATGATTATGTGATTTAATTGGTCATCAGTGTGACATAATTTATTTTATCGAAAATAAAATACTAAATTTATTATGAGTTCATGCCATGAAATAATCGTGTTTTTTGCTTTCTATACTATAGCTCATACGCGTATAGTATAGTACTCTATAGAGTTTATAGCAGAATAGTTACAGCACAAAATTAACAGGAGAAAGCAAATACATACGTAGTATCAGTCATCAGTACCTATAGGGGCCGTTCTTCCCCTGCAGTCTGGGGTTCCGTGAGACAGTTTTTACACCCCCACAGCGCAGCAGTCATATCATGCCATTTAATGAACAGGAATGGAATGGAGGTAGGTACCTAGGTAGGTTATGAACAAAAATGTTGTCTACTTAATGAAAAAAGGTCCGACGCAGGTAGTGTAGTTTAGGTACTTGGATCATACTAAAGATGATGAAGTAGAAAGAATTCAAATAAACAATAGTAATTAATAATCGAGAATTTCTGGGATATTTTATTGTATATGAAAATGGTAAATTGTCATTTTATTTGTTCGGATTC
>JAQFZE010002199.1:0-15187 GCA_034695245.1 Dicyrtomina saundersi | reverse complement strand
GTATGAAGTATGAAGTTTGAACTATATGTTGAATTTTAACTGAAACACGGACAGCGTCAACCTGTCACAGTCTTGGTCAACTAGCACCCTCACAAGGTTTCCTATAGCTTGTCTCAAAAATTTGTTGTAAAGGGCCATTTTATCTACCTGTATTTTCCATAATATCTGTGTGTACAGATAACCGTAATTGCTCGGAGGAGCTCCATATTATATAGGGTAAAACAGTGAGATATTTCAAACTATATAATCATAACAATAACCTTACTGTCCCTGTCATCATAATAATGATTATGAATACGCTACTTAAAGGCTACAAGATGCAACACTAAATGTCCATCAGGAACCATTCGACTGAATATACACGCTTGGGACAAGAGTGTTGCTTTTTGCACCAAGACATCACCTACACATTTCCCGATTTCCCTGGGCAAGGATGCGTCATTACCCACCTTCCACTTCCACTTGATCAGCCTGTCCTTCCAAAATGAACTAAATTTCTATGGACAGATACACACGCTGAACACAATAGGGAATTGGGGAGATTGTCATCTCCACCGTCATTTACTGCATAACTCCACATAGACACTACATAGTATACATTCGACATGCTACAGAGATATAGGACCTTCAAAATATTTTACATTTTAGCTGCTGAACTTTGTCTTCGACTGTGAACTGTAAATTCATCAGTATGTAATGTTATGCGGTCATGTCGATGTCATCCTCAGAAAAAAAACAAAAGGATGCACTGCACTCTATGTATATGTTATTATTGTAAATTTGAACATAACAGTTATTATAGCATATTTTGATGGGTATAGTAGATAGGTATTTTGAACTCGAACAAATATAGGTAACTAGCCACAGTTGCACCCGCAGCCTAGGCCAACATACCTCAACCTGTGTCATCTAAAAATTCTAATGACCGTCCCATACGCACCACACTGTCGGCCCTACTCATACCGATGCCGATGAAGACATGACAAGGCAAAGAAATAGCTGCGGCTATTTTAGGAATGCTTCCATTCAAAACTTAAAGGTATTTTTGGCATTTGTGTATTAACTAGCCTATAGAGGAGTATATATACCTATACCTCCCCAATTTACAATCCCAAGTACAGAGGTATCTCTCTATATTAAACAGGAAGAAGAACACATGGAACTCAAGTGGGAAGGAATCACATCCATGTAGCACATAACTGATTTGGTTGAAGAAAACCCAACCAGCCGGCTAATATTCTATCAATGGACTCATCCATGCCTAGATATATGACACTTGGTCGCTCCTAAGTTTCTTTCAACTGTCCACTGTCTCATCGTAAGAAGTGAAAATAATAATTTGAAATATTTTCCATTTACATGCACAAGTGCATGCTTGATGCTGATGTACTCATCCCCTGATGACACATGGACATATGAACAGGAAGGTACCTTTGAATTTTCATATAGTAATATACCTCCATAGCTACATATATCTAATAATTTTCTATATAGCCAGTGTCCGATGCCGATCAATATAATTACCTATATACATACGCACAGAACCCTACCAATAGGGACCTAAAGTATGGACAAAGGAAATGGTAGGTAAGAAAGATTCGTAAATAAAATTGACTGAGAAGTAAGTACTACATAGGAGACGTGGAGTACATTCAAATTCAGAATGCAATGAATAAAAATGTTAAATATAACGATGTGTCTCACCGTCAGGTGTCAAAGTCGGAGTGTCAATGAATAACAGTACGAGAGGGTGACAATCTTTATCTTATAGTAGTAGGTAGGTAAATCATGTACAGAATAGGTATGTTTGAATTTTTTGACGTGGTAGCGGATTCCATGTTGAGAATTGCTACACAATCAATTGGTTCCTTATGGTTACGGTGTATGATGGTGTATATTTATATGGTGGAGCCGAACTCAAATCAAAAATTGATTTCAGTGAATGTGTTCAGGATGAATCAGCAAAATTTCTTGTTTCTCTGCGTGAATACAAATACCTATGAGATTGAAGTGAAAAAGAGTGAACAGACATTTTGAACGACTCGACCAAGACTCTACTAGAGAGGTAACTATCTATCCTCTACCTACTACAATACAAATCACAACACAATCATTGATAACAAATAATAGGGAAGTACCTACGAGTTCTCTTCAAACTGAGAACTGGTCACATTTAGCTACCTTTTCTTGTTCTACACGCGTGATAATAACTTTTTTTTTCTGAAATACCTATACCTCTACCTTCAGATATCTATCTACCTGATATCAGTATCGATAATAGTTTTCCCCCTTGAGACAGACAGCCTCGTGTACGAGTGTTTTACAAGAATATTTACAATTTTTACACTTACTTGAAAGATTAAAATAGATAAATTCAGTTCTCTCTCTCCCTCTCTTTCTTAATAGCTAAAAAAAATGCAAGATGTATCCACATCAGACTAGTCACAACAATGAGATGAAGTACATGGACTATAAATAATAGTAATAATATGATCATGATCGTGATCAGTTATATAGCTTGACTGATACGGAAGCCACAGAACAAACAGAATCATTTAGAAACTTGAAAGTTCAATCAGTTCGATCGGTTATCACTATCACTTATTCCCTCGCACCATAATACACGTCAAACATATTGGACATGCAAACAATGGAGACACATAACGCATAGAATGATGCGTTGATGTCATGTCCCGTGGACACAGAGTGTCAGAGAGTAACAATTGCAATCAGAATGTTTATTCCCAGTTACCAGAACGACCTCTTGAACCTCAATTTGTCCACTATTGTTCGATTTAACAATGAATCGACAGAATGCATCTCTCCACTGACTTTTCATTCATTCAAGAATCATTATCATTACACGAAGGAAAGCTCGAGACATAGCTCAAGTTTTTCACTTGAACTAACATTATTGGTGTTCTTTTTATAAAACAATAATTATTATCTATTTAGTATAAATACCAACTTTTTGGTCCGATCGAGCTAGATACTTCATTCAGTATTTAGATTCATGTATTTTGTCAACTATAACAACATTACAAATTAGCTTCATTTAAATACATTAACACGATCAATTTCAACGCGTTAAACTTTATGTTATCGGCTATTAATTTGAAACTGACAAGTAATCGATATATAAATCAAAGATAAGCACTGAACCATCAACCATGAATTAATAATTTGTTTAAAAATTAAATTCGCCTTGAAGTAAAAACAAGTAGTAATGTTAATAGCCTATTAAATGTAAGACCTACATTATGAGCACTCACTGTAAGTGTCATAAAAATCACAGAATGAATGGATGAGAATGAATAAAAATCGAAATCGAACCCGTACAAAAATTATATTGTTTGTTCAAAGACTCAATTCTCACAGATTGTTTCAAACATCTTTTTTAGTTGAAACTTAAATTTTTATAGGAGACACAAAAAGCACTGCACACGCAACTGTATCTTGAAATTTTGTGTTTTTTCTATATTATTCCAACAATTTACAGTAAACAGTTAGCTATATAATAATTGTTAACAAGCACAAAAATTAAAATACTAAATCACGTAAGAATTTCACGAAAATGTTTGTCACACAAATTCCTGGATCCTCAGTTGTTTAGTACTATACAGAACACTCACCACTTTTTTTTTGGTACCGTTTTACAGCTATATAATATGAATATAGTCAAAGTCAACCACACGGATGTATTACAGTTGACAGTGCTATTAAAGTCTATAAACTGTTGATTTAGCACAGTCAGTCACCAAAAGAGATTGTTATTGTTGTCTTAAACTCATAATTGTAAAAAATTTACAAACTAGGATTTACTTCTTAAGAAGGGATTAATTATTGCTGAGAGAACTTGAGTCTATAGCCCGACAGAACTTCAACTACTAATGACTCCCAGTATAATATATGAAGTACCTGACACTGTTTTTGTTGAGTTTGAATTTGAGACCTCTCAAGTATTACCTTATGTACTTCTTCTTTTTGCCGTCATTGTACTTGTAATTTTTAGGATCACGTATCACCAGTACCAATGTCAGAAGCAACCAACAAACAAAATTATTATTGTTAGACATAGACATGGGTTGCTGCTTTCATGTTTTAAACTCCAGAAAAAAAAAACATGCCTGGCGGTCATAAGGGAAAAAGAGATACCAAGGAAAAATACAATTATAGAATTATTATCAGTAATACAATACTGCAGTGCATTAATTTTCCAGGTGTACAAAAGGTAGCCGCCAAAAGTCAAAAATTACTCTCTAAAGTAAATTTCTGATAATTATTTGTGTCTTAGGTGTAAGACTACAGTATATTTTCAATTTTTATGTTTTCCATCAACTACTTTTTACACATGTTTTTAAACTGTTTTATTTTTTATGTTGCACTTTAAAACCACACAAATGAAATTTCTAATAAAATTGTAATAAATATTTTTATTATTTAAATCAAAACACAATAAATCAAAATAATAACCGATACAAAATTCACTAGTAAGTTAATAAACCACAAGAACACACTTTATAGCAATACCCTATACTGCTAGGGTTAAAACGAAAGTTTTTTAAAAGTACTCGAAAAATTGGAGAAAATCAACTAAAATCCGAGAGTTTGTGTACGTGGGAATTGTAAGAAGGAAAACGAAAATGTTCGCATAGAAAACATTTTCAAAATACATAAAAGAGGTGTGAAGTATGTGATTATGGATGGACCAGTCGATTTATGAGTGATTACAAGGGATGAGCGGGTTAAGACGAGAGCTTAGCACTTAAGGTTATTTAGTGTGAAGTGTGCCTACTACTTAAATGATAATGCTCTCAGCCGACTTGTTCCAACTATACTATAGTCAACCAGCAAACCAAACCAGCTTCTGACTTTTAGCTACTGCTCCAACAAACTCCTCCTATATAACTATTAACCGTACTAAAATATTGACTGATTGTAATTTAGCACTCGCTAAAATATCCAGCATCCAGTCCCAGTTACTAAGAAAAATTACTTTTGAGATATTCCTTCTTTTTTTTGTTCAAATAAGATCCTCGAACTCTATTCTCCTCGTTGTTAGTGGTATGGAGTGTGTATGCTCTTAGTTATGGTTTGGTAGAGTAGTAAAAGTCTTCAAAAAAAAAAGAAGTAAAGTAAAGAGCCTAACCTGAATGAGCCTTGCTAATCTTTTAGGCAAAGCTTGTTTGTGTAACAATAATATTACTAATGTGAAGATTTTTTTTTGTCAAACAAAAATAACCTAACAATAGTTAATAGGAGAAGTAAGTAGTACTTAGGTCTTACTAGTAATAAGAAGGATAATACCGATAATAATGACTCTGTTGATGATGATGATGATGATGATACATATACATAATAGGATACCTATCTTGGTAAAAATGAGAATGAAAACGGTGGAGAGAAGAGTCAATAATTTAGATTGAGGAACAAAAATAATACTCACACAGATATTTCTTTATAAGCCCGAACAAATAATATAATATTACACACACACACACTCACTCACTCACTCACTCCGAGAAAAAAAACGCAGAGGACGGTGTACACGGTAGTACACGGTACGGCACGGTTGACGGTACGGTAGATGAGATGAGAGATGCGAGAGAGAAAACTAAACACAGTCGAGTCGTTCTAGTCTATATGTATAAAATGTATAATCGCCTTATAGAACTTTTTTTTTTAAATCAGAGAAGATAAAACACAATAAACTCACCTAAGCTGACAAAAATCTACTCTTGAATGCAGGCACAGATAAAACAAGTCTTAAGCCTGTTACAGAGAGGCTTAGGTCTTCTCAAACCGTATTAAATAAGGACCAAGATTGATCCTATGGAATCCCCCTAAACTTTTCAAACATATTATTATCAAGGCCCATGTTCTCTCTTCTCTGCCTTCCTTGTACAATTTTTCTCCTTCGAACGGAGCGGATCCCGTCGTCGGTCCCGTCCTCGGAGTTCATAGATATCCTCCGCATTAATAGCGCTCCCCGTCTCCGTCTCCTCCAACAAACTTCATCTCCAGCCCTTGTTTTCCCGGGACCGCCTCACGGGACGCCTTCTCGTCACCAATCCTCAGTCGTTCTCCCAGTTCCGCCTCCATCATCATCCTCTACGCTCACGCTCTGCGTCGCATCCCAACCCACAACTACCGCCCAGTACCCCACGAGAGTGAACGAGTGAGATGATGCACCTCCATATCCACTATTACTATGTACTACTACCACTACAGATCACATGAATTATGCTTCCAGCACATTTACTATTCCTTTAGTTTAGTACCTTATACACACTCCACATCATGTCTAGATTATAATGCCTATTTTTCATAGCAACTAATTTGTCACCACAAAAATATCATTCATACTACTTAAGTACTATACGTATATACCCATCTTTATCCTGTAACTATGAGCAGATACTTTCTTTCATCCCTATCGAGTTAGCAGCACCCCATCCGCCTTTAGATTCCTATCTGATTTACACCAATTTTAATACATTTAACCCTAGCACCCCAAAACTAAAATTCGTATCGAGCCTCGTAAAAATTGGGAGCATTGGGAGAAGTTCATAAATCATGTTCAAAAATCAATGTGTTAAAATTATTCAAATTAGCAAACTGTACTTAAAATTACAATAAAATTTTATAGCAAAAAAAAATTTTTGTGAGATGCTAAAACGCCTAAAAGTACAATATATTATTTGTTTGATGCTTGCAGATTGCAGATGTCTGCATGTTGAAAAATTAGATAGCGTTAGTTTTATATATATATATACTTTAATGTAATTTATTAGAAGCCCCCAAATGGTTTTGTTTTGCTAAATAAATAGACTTTCCAAGTTTCCAAGCCAGGCTTACCAGACTAACACCCAGATAAATGTTTGAATAAGAATTAAATGGTGAACTTTCGCAGAGGTTAGTTAAGCTATCCAATTATGTGTTTTATTATAATATGAGACCTATGAATAAATTATGTATACATACAGTGAATAAAGTTTAAAGGGAAATGCCCACTTTAACTGTGAGTGTATCACCCTTACATCTATTGATGCTTATTTTACCTTATATATATACGTATTTTACAGCTATAGTAATAGTTAATCTTCTCCATATATTTGATACGGTTGAAGTTTAAGTCAAACCTCTTTAGAAAACAAGACGTCCGGTGACGACTATAAGACCGGCACCGGCACAGACGACATCAGTAGGAAATATAGGAATTCACTTAGGTTAGGTTGCTGTTGACCGCAAGCAAACCCTACCATGGTTTTAAAGCAAATATATATATATATATTATGAGCAAAATACATACACATGTAGATGCAAAATCCTTCAAATTCAAAGTCTATACAAAAGCTTGATTTTCGGAACTATGAATCTCCAGCTTTGCTTTAGTTATAAAGCTGATGACGGACTAAACATACAGTAGTCGCTTTCCTGCTGCTGTGCTGTAAATGCAAGTTAATCGCTTGTAAAAATGGAATATACACAGGGCCGGATAATGTGGCCAGCACAGGCGGCCCCTGCTGCCTGAATTGTCAAAAAACGTATAAATGAAGCATTTAGCACTTTTCAAAAATATGTAAATAAAACATTTTGAGTTTTCATAATCATGCAAAATAAATTGTTTTGTACATTTCAAAAACATGGAAATAAAACATTTGACGCTTTTCAAAAAATATGTAAATAGAACATTTTGCACTTTTCTGAATCAAGTAAATCGAACATTTTTCACTTTTCTAAAACATGTAAATACAACATTTTGCTATACCAAAGAAAACCATCAATAAAATCAAAATTGTGGTTTTTGTATGGAAACAAATTGCTGCCTAAATGAAATTCCTTCGTCCGGCCCTGAATATACAGATATGTAGTACCTATGCATATTTATATCCTTATGTAATGCATATAGCTAAATTACAGGGGTAGAGCAAATCGTGTAGTTTTGACAAAGTATTTAAGCATGATCAAATCTTAAGTGTAGGATACTTATGCGATTACTGAGAGTCTCCGTGTAGGAAAAAAAACAAGATTGAATTGTGGAAATGTAATAAACTAGAACAACTTACATCGCATTACTTGTGTACTTTAGAGTACAAGTGGACACGTATAATCGTCAATAATACAATAAAATTATTATAGAATTATGGAACTAGAACTAGAGTACAGTACAGTGCAGTGTGGAGTTAATCGTAATCTGAAGCACTTGGCTTAAGTATTTATTTATGACCGAAACTACACACATATACTCTACTGACTAGTGAGGTGTATATATGCCCATACCGTCTACACACATATTAAACTGTGAGATGTGAGAAGTGAGAGGAGACAGGAAAGAATGGAGTGAAAAGGAAGAAGCTGACTTTTCACCAGCTTATCATATTATTTTTCTTCCCATCCTTTCCTTTATTACCGCAAAAGTAAATACCCGATTACGTATGTACATATGTCTCCGTCTGAGTCTAATAGTCTAGCTTATAATGTCGTCTTGTTGTCTTGTGGTAGCATTAGCGTGACGAACTCTCAATCCTTCTTAAAGTACAAATCAGATTTCCTCTCTTAGATGCTTTGTAGTCTGAATCTCGATTATTGCTTGTTGTATTTTATCTGCAGTCTGCACTGATATAGTTGTATTCCTTCTTTTTTTTCTTCCTCGTCTTCTTCATCTTCTTCGTCCTCCTCAGATATAATAGTATAAGCTCCTGATCAAAAGAACTTACAAAGTATCTCAGGACAATATTGTTGATAGTTGATACCATAATAAAATAATTATAAGTAGGGATATTAAGGGCCCGACACCGACATTTATGTTATCTCGCTCCCTTTATTGTGCGTATAAAATCTGTGCGACATGAATTACCATTACCATGGTGATGGGCAGGCTGCACCGAATTTTGTGTCGCTCACTCCGGCTGTATAAAGACTATATATATATATATGTAGAGACTGTACAAGGAGTATTTGTGGGTTTATATCAGGAGTTCTCATTGTTAGTAGTAGAACGATGAAAAGGAACATCTATCTGTATTATGCTTATCGGTACTTTTAGAGGCTTTAACTTTTAGCTTGAAAAATGATGGAATAATTGTTGCAAGCTCCTCCTGCATATAAGGCAATAAATTTATTGTAATATTCTTGTTGCCAACGCCAACAACATGAGAAAAGTTAGTACTTTGGCCCCGGCAGCATTTTCCTATTCCTACACAACAAGTATTTACATATACATAATACACATATATATACAGTTTACACTATGAATATTGCTATTGTTCTGACTAGTAAGTCTAGTACAGCTGAAAGCGAAGATGCAGTTCCATTAGAAAGATATACCAGGCTGTATGCCTTCCAGGAATAAATATGCCCGATGTCCATGGACAGTATTTGCCATGACCATATTATGCAATGACTGTGACTGCATATGTAGTAGATTGGGTAGGTACTTAACTATAAGGCTGGTTCTGTTTTAATTAATTTCAACCTGTACTAAAGTTCATATTTCGAAAATTAACTAGTGGGCATTTAGTTCTTTCAAGATAGAGGAAAAACACATCTGAAAATATTTAAAAGGTTGTGAAAGTTGTTCAAGATGCGCTACATTTGGCATTCACATCGTGTTCGTAATAATTATAATCTTTTTATAAATGTTTGTAATCAATGCGAGACTAATTGTAAGCCACGATTTAAAGTGGAACTCGTAATAATGCCATGTCCGTATTTCATATGACATTTACAATTTGCGGCGATGAATAATAATAAAAGCCTTACTTCATTTTCAAAACCAGGTTGATTTTTGAAAGATACTTGATGTTTTTACAAACATTTTAAAATTTTGTTTGCGCTTCGGAAATTCAGAAAGGATGCTTTCAAGATGGCATAGAATACAGACTTGATAGTACACAAATTAATTTGAAAATTCAAAATTAAAATTAAATTCACGAAAGTCATTGTCATCATTTTCAGTTTCCATACAAGCAGACATACATGGGTATTATCTCGTTCGTACGACTGAAAAAATGTCATGCGTACAAAATTTAGTAAGTGCGGCGTTTACATACATTTAATGTTATAGTTGGTTGGCTTTGGCAGACACGCAACGTTTTCGTGCAGAGATTAAAACGGTTTCGTGGAATTAAAATGTCGGAAGAGGCAAAGAGTTGACTGTATCTTCTTCTACGCCTGCATTTTGGTTTAGGTTTATAAGAATACTAGAGATGAGGTAGCCTGTCCACGGCAGGAGGTAATTATTACCTATCTGGCAAACGGTTTACGACCTTAATTAAAAACAAGAGATAATGTTTACCTCACTAAGGCTGATTGCCGATACAAATATATATTTTTAATTGACTTGACCACCCTAATGACCTAAAAAAACTAAAAAATATAACTTCCTTGCTCCTGTAAAACTGTTTGATCACAATCGCTCGGTGAAGTTTAAAAAAAAATGCTATGTGGGTTGTTAGTCTCATTGTAGCTTCTACAATTTTTGGCTGATTATGGCAAAATTTGCTTTAATCTTCTGTTTTTTTCTAAAAATTAAATAAAGGGATTTTAGGATTAGGTTAAACGCGGACACTAATTTTCCAAAATTTAAGAAAATTCATAATTTATTTTTTTGAAAATAGCTTAAAGATTAAATAATATTTCTTGTTATTAATTAAAATTAGCGAACAAAATGTAGGAGCAACTGCAAAGTAAATAAACAGAATTGCATTTTTCTTAAGCTGTAGCAAGCCAATGTGATCTAACAGCTCCCTCGACGCAACAAATTTTATTTTTTAAGTTATAATATGAGGTGTGAAATATAGTACGATCCTCCACAATATTTTAAAAATTATCTAAATTTTTGTCTTAAAGGTTGGATTACAGAGAAGTCTCGCGACTTTAGACTTTCTTTGATTTTCCTTCCCCTTCTGCACCGTTTGATACCTTCTTCATCTATGTATACCAAGTGGTTCAAAAGCCTTTAAATGGTTTACGTGCTGTTTTGCGTTTTCTTATATTGGAGATGACAGCAGATATGCTATGCACACATGCTATACACGCTACTACGTTTTTTACACACCGTAGAAGTGTAAATGCCTACCGATGGTGATAATTCATTTGTCAGTGACAAGCAACAATGAAGGATGGTGGTGGACGATTAATACGTGTGTCACGCTTCCACCTGGTAATTAAGGGTCACACACTTACTAGAACATGTACAAAATAGTACATACAGGACATGCAGATACAAATGACATCCTGCTTTATGGGAGCACAAGAGGAAAGCGAGAGAGCGGGATTTAATCTTCAGCTTTGTCAAATGAAACCTTAAGAATGATGATTTGGATGTCGTGGAGATACATTAGATTTAGACAATAAGTCAACTTTTCGGACTCCTCGATAAATCCCTTGCATTGTTAGATTTACACTTAATATATCATAACAATTTGATAACCATTCTTGTTGCCAAAAAACTATATGGCATTGTGATAGCTGAGAATTTCAGAAATGAAAAAGGATGCAATCCTTTTCCGTATGTACATAATAATCGTAAAGTTGGTCATGTTTAGTTGTTCAGTTTCAGAATTGAAAAAATATATTTTATATATTATATTTTAAAAGTCATATGTAGCGTTTTTGCTGATAGTTACGTTTTACTTCTGTATGGCTAGAACTGTTTAACTGTGTACACATTTATACAGTGGAAATAATATTTCTACTTGGGAACAGAAAGAAAACAACCTCTTGTTGTGGCAACAATTTTATCGGGACAACATTTATGCATGGACTGACGCTAAATCCCTTGTACGGTGTAAGAATTAATTAAAACAATACTAAATAAATAATATGTATTTTAAATTATGCTTTTTCTCCAGTTATTTGTACCTAAACTGATTCACAATGCGTCACTATTGAGTCATCACATTGCACCTGCCTGCAAGGACTTTAAAATATTGAGCCCAATTTGTTGAAATTTTTTATTTAGAATTTATCCATGAGATTCTTGCTGTTGCATATGGCTTCAAATAAAATCTGCTCCTAACAGATTATACCATAAAC
This sequence comes from Dicyrtomina saundersi, assembly GCA_034695245.1. Taxonomy (NCBI): domain Eukaryota; kingdom Metazoa; phylum Arthropoda; class Collembola; order Symphypleona; family Dicyrtomidae; genus Dicyrtomina; species Dicyrtomina saundersi. The sequence continues at coordinate 3,145 of JAQFZE010002199.1, read as the reverse complement.
CATCACCAGGGAACACCCCGCCTTCACCATACAGTACGTTAACACACAACAGACATACCCTATCAACTTTAAATAACGTACTATTTGCTGTATGGACGACTGAATTAATTACACCTGAATAAAAATCAGAAAGACATGTGCTCATTATTCATAAAATAAATACACTGACCAATACCTCAAAAGGAAAACATTAGAAGCTTGATAGGGAAAATCAAATAGTCATGGCGCAAGGAGTTGTAGTTTAATTTAGATAGATGCTTTCCTTTTACAACTTATGGATTTTTTCTATCGTGTAATAAATTATAAATGTTGAGGTTATTTTTTTTAAATTTCCTCATAAATAATCTGGACATAACACTTGTGCCGAATCTAACCTTACCCAGCGAAATTGAATGGGGAAAATTTTTAAATTTAGTCACGTGAAATTTTTTCTTTAATGTTTGTTTACACTTTTACACACTACATAACTAAGCCGTTAATCTTACTTACATTAGTTTATGAAACGGCAGCGTTGGCTTTGTTTTCGTCATTTCTTTTTAGTAAATGATTTAAATTTAATGACTTCTTAGAAGCATGCATAAAAAATAAAAAAGACTAAATATATTTCAAGAGAATTTGTATCCTTGCTGCTAATTAAATAAGATACATCATAACTGCAAACCTAAGTTTTTGATGACTTACAAAAACATGGTATTTCAAAGCGAATATGGTTGACGACTCCGACTTGACGTGATTTTTTATGCCGCCGTTCTGTTTCTCTGTCACGTCATCCTGAAAGAATGACAAAACAGAACTAATGACTAAGAATCTTAATAATCTTGTTTTTGTCTAGCTGATCGATTGCTCACATCTGTGTCTGCATGTGCTTCATTTTGAAAGGTTTGGCGAAGATCAAGCCACTTTGATCTCCTGAACACCGGCAAGATATTCAATATCTACATAATGTACCCTCCATATTATACTGCATAGGTAGCTGACTAATAACATGGCAACAGCAAACAGCGCAAGTCGCGTTATGCCATTGGCACATAATCATGTTGCAATCGGTTCCAGAATCTTTATTGTTCAAGTGGTTATACATTCTAGATAGTAGACGTACTTCATATCAATGTATTAGCATTATTTGTAGGAATATTTCGAAACTGCTCTACAGTCTGTCTCAAAATTTTAAACTCACCCTGGTGATGGGGTTTATTTTCTTTAAAGGAATTTTACTGCGAGATATATATTTTTAGACGACAATCCATTATTAAATATAATTCGACTTTGATTGACCCCCAGGGGTCACGTGATTCTCATATAAATAATTAAAAACCGAAAATGTGGTGTCCCAAAATTTTAAACTCACTTTACGGGTTTTTAAATTCAAATAGCAATAACTCCGCGTTAAAAAAATTAAAAATTACAAAAATCGGTATACGTTCACTCACATACAATACTCATGACAAAAATGATTCACTGTGACCATCGGGTCACTGTAGCACTGGTAGCGTTGCGGAGACGACGGGTGAAAACCTGAAGTACACTTTTCCCCCCGTTTGATGACATTGGAAAGCTACCACTTGATTCACTAAATTCTGATGTACATATGCAAATGTCAACTGATTGTAATAAAAAGACATTGGACCCAAACGTAATTAAATTACCTACAAAATAGTTTAACAATCAACACTCATGTCACTTGGGGTCACGAGATGCCCGCAAGTGAACATTACTGAAAGTTGATGGAATGCGCTCAGCAGTATTTAACTCTCCGTATTGTTTGAGCCCGGTTCCTCGTGACCACGAGTGACCTAAGTGTTGAGTATTTCACTAGAAATTTGTACGTAATTTAATTGCGTTCGTGCCTAACGTATTTTTATTACAGTCGGTTGATATTTACGCACGTACATACGAATTTAAAGAAGCAAGTCGTGACTATGTAATCAAATGGGAGGAAAAGTTGACATCAGGTTGACCCCGTCGTCTCCAACGCTACCAGTGCTACAGTGGCCCGATAGTCAAAGTGAATCATTCTAGTCATAAGTAATGTGTGTGAGTGTACGCATATCGGTTTTCGTAATTTTTCATTTGTTTAACCGGGAGATGTTGCTATATGAATTTAAAAAACAGTTGAGTTAAAAATTTTGAGACACATTTTCGGATTTATTTATTAACATGAGAACTACGTGACCTCTTGGGGTCAGTCAAAGTCAAATCATACCTAATAGTGTTTCCATCTAAAAATAAATATCTCACCGGAAAATTCTAACTTGGAAGGAAGTAAACCCTTTAAACAGGGATGAGTTTAAAATTTTGAGACACACTGTAGATGAACAGTACATATTGTAATAATAATACCACATGCAGGATAAATGAATCTTCAATATTGAATGCACTGACAATATACTGTTGGCGTAATAATCAGTATGATATTAGCAGCACAGATAGCATACGTGATTCTAGGGGCTTAGTTATAGTACAAAAGTTCCGCATTTGAGTAATCAATGAAATGTATCATCATCATCATCCACTTGACAATTGCCTTGCAACATTTCATTTTCTAATTCGAATCTGTTTCTGTCTTCTGTATAATTATCGACCATTTAGCTAAGGTACATGTAAGCAATTTAGCATACAGACGCATCCACTCGACACACTTGTTGACGAAGTCAAAGTTCACCTTCATATTCATGAGATGACTATGAAGTATGGAGGGCAGCAGATGTATGGAGTATGTAAGTCGGTATAGTATACACTAATTATTGTTAGTGGAAAAAATTGGTTCATCTGTAATCTGTATAAGTTGATTTATTAATAAGGAAAATGTTTCGAAAATGAGACAAAGCTGGCACGGCTGATCACGATAACAGACAGCAGAATCGTGGTCCTGGTCCTGGCTCTGGGTTCTGGTTCTGAAGAGGGGCGCTGAGTTGATGTTGATGTTAATAAACCCGGTGAAAAGTGATTTACCTGCTAACTACGTATTATCTTATGTGCGGATCTCCTCTTTGACCTGCTTTTCCTACCTGCCATTTAATAACTCGAAAACTCCAAACACTAGGGATTACGGGATCTTTTTCTATTTGATTGGGAGGCTGAGTTTGTATTCTATGAAATTATGATGATACTCATAATGGATTTGGTATTTGGTATATTCGGTAAT
>JAQFZE010002198.1:0-15188 GCA_034695245.1 Dicyrtomina saundersi | reverse complement strand
CAAAATGTTTCGAATCGTCGAATCCACGATAATTTCATATAAATATAACAATTTTATTACATATTAAAATTCTGGGTGGGTCTCCGCTGGGTTTTATTTCCTTTGATTCAATTGGCACATTTTTAAGTAAACCGTCCACATTTTATAATGTTTGTACTTTTCACCTACTTATCGTTAGTTACAAAAGCGAAAATGACAAACAAAAACTTATTGTTAAAAATCATTCTCGAAAATAAATAGCACGCAATTTCAAAATTATGTTAAATTAATCATCTGGTAAATATTACATTATACGTGCATATGTACTTATACCTACCCTACGTGTATTTTTAAGGAAGGTGAAGGTGGTTTTGGTTTTAGTTGTCTACACATTCTACATTTACGGAAGATAAAAAGTAAAAAACGTAGAATGGTAAAGGAATCGTCCAAAAGTGACGACATTGAAAAATCGCCCCACTGTCATCAGCTTAACCATTGCGTAAATGGCTATCTTTAACATGGGATGTCATCATGAGCCAACTAGACCCATTGACCCTAGTGGTGAAATCATTTGTGGACGATCCCTAAGTAGATAGTTACTTTATTGGGTTGGGAAGTCTACGTGTAACAAAAGCTAAATGTAAGTTTGAAGTGGCGATTGCGGCCCAACTCCCAAGGTTCCGTGAGAGCCATCTACGAGTCTCACACAACTCGAAGGAAAAATGAGCCAATGAACCTGTCACACGAATTTTACGCGTGGACTTTTACATCTCTTCCCCGGAATCCCACAAACTAAATTCCTTTTAATATCGGCCGCTGCTGAAACATAAGACTGAACTCACTCCAAGAATCCCATCTGAAAAAATAAGATAAACTTTATTTAATCAGAGCGTAGGACCGTACAGTCCAACATTCTAACTTGTAGTTCCAACCAACAAGTAAAATAATTAGTGCTGCGAGTTGCTGAGAAAGCAATACAGGTAAATAAAAGCATTAAGATTCTTTATTAATAGTTTTTGTCATCCCAATCCCAATTCCAAAATTCTCTCTCTCTCTCTCTCTCTTTGTACGGGGCCGCCTGTGCTGACAAACCGGAGCCGGAGACAGAACGGAATTATACAGAACGTAGCAGTAGTGAATAGACAGCCACATAGTGCAGGGAGATTCAGTTGAGATTTTGAGATCGAGATCAGAGCAGATGTAGTCTATATACTGCTATTACCTCCATTTACCATTTTTACTGTACAGCTGCAAACTACTGCTGCAAGGTAAAACGGTAACGGTACAAGACCGTCAACCGTGTCAGAATCAACCTAGGTGCTAGGTCTCAAATTTTGTGTTGTTGTGCTGTTATTTTCTAATCCTATTCGGTTAAGAAAGGCGAGAGAACCGATTAATTAACGGATTGACGGATACCAAAAACCGAAACCGTTTAGACTATATACATGGTAAACTTTATTATACAATAATTATAAGAGAAAACTTGGAAATCTTGTCGTTTGATTAAATACTTTTAGTGTATGCGCACATATTCAGTATTGGTGGTTCATTGTAACTTGTAACTGGCGAATGCAGTAGATGGTAGTAAAAAAAAATATAACCGCAGCCATAACCCTACTACTACTACTGTCTACTAATACTTGACTACTGACACTGGCATGCCATTGATAAAGCCGATGCCTGTAATATTTATTTTTACAATGTCAATTGTACATACCTCTACAACCTAGTTTTATGTTTAACTTCATTGTTGTATTGAAGAAGTAGGTACAGAATTTAAGTTTTTTAATGGTCAGTTAGTCATAAGTTCAGCCATCATTTTACACTTAAACACTTGTGCCATTCACCATTGGACCAGCTCTGAGAGTTGTTTATCTAACTGGTAACATTTTATCTTGAGTATACCTTAATTTTAAGCAAAATATCTTAGTTTGTTGTTAGTTATATGGGCTAGTTCGCATGGTTTGTTGTACATTCAACATTGCTTAACTATTAATGAAGTGTATTTGCTCGAATTTGAAAGCCGGTTAAGTCTGAAGTCTGTGTGTCAGTTTTGTCATTTGTGGAGCGCACATTTAACCACGGCTTGCGAAAAATAGAGCCAGGCATTTCTTTAGTGTTTAGGTACTAGATATAAGTTATTCATACGCACTACTTTTACCACTTAATATTAAGCAAAGCGTAGTGTAGTGTAGTGCGTAATGAAAGTTGACAGAACCATCTAGAATATACAAAGCAAGATGAGATACCGGTTAATGTATTCAGTTACTGGGATTTAGTTAATATTATACAGTCGGATTAGTTTGGTTTAGATTTTAGATGATGGAGCGATGCTAACGTCAATCGTATTTAATTTGAGTAAAGAGGCATTATTCATTTAATAGCAGTAAATTATGAATATGATTTATTTCTGTAATTAATATTGAAGTACTCTTAAGCAGCAGCACAGTGTTGAGTAAAGCGTTAATGTAGAATGTTTTGTATTTTTTTTACAGAACTGAAAATGGGTTCCAAAATGCGTGGATTAATTTTTACAGTCTTAGTGGGAGTTTTATTTGGAATTTGCCACCAGGCTGATAGTGTTGCTGTAATGAGTGTCGATTTAGGGTCTGAATGGGTCAAAATTGGAATTGTTTCGGTAAGAACTTTAAAATTGCTTAATTTTCTTGATAATTATTTCACTGACTTATAGTGGGAGTAAACTTTTGTCGTAGGGATAAAAAGTCTATAGAGGAGTTCAAGTGCACGGATATTTTAATCTATCGTTTTACTTAAATGTGAATCTGTCTGTATGCTAATTACGATGTTGGCTTTGCTTATGTGGTTTAGCCTGGCGTTCCGATGGAGATCGTCTTAAATAAGGAGTCAAAAAGGAAGACACCCGTCGCTATTTCATTCCGGGATGGTGAACGACTTATCGGTGAAGATGCTCTAAACATTGCCGTTCGCTTCCCACCGAATGCCTACATGTACTTTTTAGATCTGCTGGGCAAAAGGATCGATAACCCCATAGTAAAGTTGTACCAGAAAAGATTCCCGTATTACAACATTGTTGCTGATGAAGAGCGGGACACCGTCCTTTTTCAACACGACAGGTTAAATTTAAGATTAAGTTTGAAGTAAGAAGTATTGGGACTTTTTTTTACCTAAGTGCCTTAAGTTAAATTGTATATAATAATATGTCATGTTGATTGATATACACCTTAGTGAAACTACCTACTCGCCAGAGGAGCTTTTAGGAATGCTAATTAGTAAATGTCGGGACTACGCTCAAGATTTTGCTCGTCAACCCGTAAAAGAAGCCGTGATTACGGTCCCTCCTTATTTCAATCAAGCTGAGCGCCGTGCCGTTCTTAATGCTGCTGATTTAGCTGGGGTCAAAGTTCTACAGCTTATGAATACTAACACCGCTGGTAAGTTGTGTACCAATATACAAATTATTAATGGTTTAGTGTAAATCATATAGGTATGCGTGTTACTTATTGCTTAAATATTCTGTTCAGTGTTTGTTATTATTACAACGTACATCAACCAGTTTTTTTTAATTTCAGCTGCTTTGAATTACGGCATATTCCGTAGAAAAGATTTTAATGAGACAGCTCAGAATATTCTTTTATACGACATGGGCGCATCTAGTACTGTTGCTACAGTCTTGAGCTATCAAGTTGTGAAAATCAAAGATCGAAATGTCGTCGAAACTAATCCTCAAGTGAGCGTTCTTGGGATTGCGTAAGTACATTTATTTGCTACAGATATAATTACTGTCACATTACATTGAGATTTGAGATATAATGTACTATGTATATTTATGTAAAATTATTAACAATGGTATGAAATTTATCGGCGTCAGTTCTCCCTGATTACTAGTATTTACAATTACGCATTTCTTTAGTGCCTTTCCTGTACCATGATAAATTTGGGGAAAGGCGTGCAGAACTGCAATAGTAAAAACAATCCTAAAACCAAATGCTGCAAGCTAGCCGGTTCTCAATTCCATTGCACCCGGCATTGAAAGTTATTTGGATAGATCAATGAATCAGAGAAATTTGATTCAAAATTCTTCGTTTTCTTAAACTACAATTAAACAATTCAAAATTTTTTATATATTGTTAGATAATATGAATCATTTTTATTAAAATGGACATCAAATAGCGTGTAATACTTCAAAGCCATTTATATATATTTATTTATTGTATTCACTGACGGACTTAATTCCGGTCCATAGCAGTGTGTACAGCTACAGCTGGCAGCTTAGAACTTAAATGGGTATTATATTTTCTGTTTTATTTATTTTTTTTAGATATGATCGAACACTCGGAGGTTTAGAAATGCAATTACGGTTAAGAGACTACCTAGCCAAGGCATTTAATGATATGAAGAAAACCCCCACTGATGTATTTACTAATCATCGTGCTATGGCAAAATTATTTAAAGAAGCTGGAAGAGTCAAGAATGTTCTCAGTGCCAATAGTGATCACTTTGCCCAAGTAAGAACAACTTCGTAGGCCCTTTTGTTAACATTAACAATATTTGACGCATTTCATGCTTAAAACATTCTTTTACCTTAGTTGAAAGAATGATAATGAAATGCTAGAGTAAACTCATTCCCAAACCAAATGCTGCAAGCTAGTCGGTTCTCAATTCAATTGCAAGCGACATTGAAAGTTATTTGGACAGTTAACATATATTTCTAATTTATTTGTCTGTGTTTCATAGTGTAATGTTATAAATTATTGTTATTGTCTTTTATGACCAAATTGTGTATTTTATGTAACTAAAGAATCTTCGCTTTTCAGGTAGAGGGTCTCCTGGATGATAAGGATTTCCGACTTCAAGTATCGCGGGAACAGTTTGAGAAATTAAATGAAGACTTATATGACAGAGTAGCCAAACCTGTGGAAAATGCTCTGAATGCAGCAGGCTTAACTATGGACATTATTGACCAGGTAAAGTGGGAAACACAATAGTTTTATAGAGACATATCGTCTGTGAAGAACCGAAATGACCCATTTCCATTTGTAGCTAAACACAATATCCACTATCTACATAAATATTGAAACATGTCTTGAAAGCATTTAAATAGAACATTTTGCACCTTTTCGAAAACATGAAATTAGAACATTTTACACTTTTCAAAAACATGTAAATAGAGCATTTTACACTTTCAAAATGTAACTAGAACATTTTACACTTTTCAAAAACTCTTAATTAACAGTTTACACGCATGTTTCTCATTTTGTTTTTATGACATAGCTCATTTTGATTCTAACTGAAATTGGATATAGGTCATTTTGGTTCTTCACAGACGATATATGATTGAACTTGTAATAATTACAAGTAATGGTGCAAGTAATGGTGCTGTTCATTTGATGACAGCAGCACTGACTGGGGTAGTAGAACTAATTCATTTCTTCTTGTTCTAGGTGATATTGATAGGTGCAGGAACAAGAGTTCCAAAAGTCCAAGAGAAATTGATTAGTCACTACAACCGAGAGTTAGGAAAGAGCTTGAATACTGACGAAGCTGCCGCAATGGGAGCGGTCTATAAAGCTGCCGATTTAAGCTCAGGATTCAAAGTAAAAAAATTCTTAACTAAAGATGCTGTTATTTTCCCCATTTTGGTTGATTTTGAGAGGGAAATTGACAACGAAGATGGCAATTCCAAAACCATTAAAATCATCCGCCGAACTTTATTTGCGCCAATGAACCCCTATCCTCAAAAAAAGATCTTGACCTTCAACAAACATGTCAGTGATTTCACATTCTATGTTAGCTATGGAGATTTGCCCGTGTCTCCTCAAGAAGCGTTGTAAGTTTACTTAAATTTTTTCATTCCTTCAATAGTTCAAATTAGTAATCAGTTATTCTTGAATTTTGCTTATAATGTGATTTGCTTGGCTCTTTATTTGCGGGATGAAATGTCATACTTTGAATTGTGTTTAAATTACAGAGCTGTAGGTTCACTAAATATAACCAAGGTTGAATTAACTGGTGTAACTGCTGCCCTGGAAAAGAATAAAGGAGAAGGTATTGAATCCAAAGGTGTAAAAGCACATTTCACTATGGACGAAAGTGGTGTATTTACTCTTAACCTTGTCGAAGCCGTTTTCGAAAAAAATTCAACTGTTGCTGATGACGCTGACGGAAGTGACACACTGTCCAAGATCGGCTCTGCTTTCAGTTCCTTGTTTTCAGGTGAGGATCCATTTTTTCATTTTAAATATCTTGCTAAGCATAGATAGGTTTCTTATTTTACAAGCACGCATTTCTTTAGTGCCTTTCCTGTATCATGATAAATTTGGGGAAAGGCGTGCAGAACTGCAATAGTAAAAATATTCCCAAAGCCAAATACTGCAAGCTAGCCGGTTCTCAATTCCATTGCACCCGGCATTGAAAGTTATTTGGACAGTTCAGTCTTAATTTACGTTAAGATGATGATGAATCAGCGAATTAATTTACTATTAACGATTTTGATTCATGTGCATTAATGCAGTGTTTGCTTCGTATGCATTGTGCGTATATTAGGAGGCTCAGACTCATCCGAACCAAAACCTGAGACAGATGACCAAGCGTCAGCTGATGCCCACAAATCCGATGCTGAGCCCGAACAAGGGTCTCCTGACTCTGGGAATACCACTGAGGGAGATAATCTTAAATCAAATACCACGCCAAATGAAACCGATAAAGATGACGGAGCTAAAAAGTCGGACACAGTGAATGCTACCGGAACTGAAACACCGAAGAAACAGAAAACAGTTGTTGTGAGGGAACCTTTGAGTTCAGTAACTTACACTTTAGATGTTGCTCCATTGAATGGAACTAAATTCGAAGCTGCTGCTACTAAGTAAGGGGCCTACAATTCTGTAAAAAGTTGTTTAGAAATTTGAATTGATGCTCTCTATGAAGCGATTTTCAGTCAGATAAATAGTAAACACATAACTATACGAAAATGTCAAGGATGCTTTAATATTTAATACTGTTACAGATTGAACGCACTGAACGAAGCAGATCGTCTCCGAGGCATGACTGAAAGATCTAGAAATAATCTTGAAGGCTTTGTTGTTGAAATGACTAATAAGATTTATTCCTCAGAGTATGAAAGCTATGTTTCAGAAGAAGAACGGGAAAAGATTGGTGCGGCATGTTCTGAGGTTTGCTATTTTTACTTCTTTTGCTTTACATGATATTGTGTTGTGGTACGTATTCACATTTTGCATTTCTTTAGTGCCTTTCCTGTATCATAACATATTTGGGGAAAGGCGTGCAGAACTGCTATAGTAAAAACATTCCCAAAACCAAATACTGCAAGCTAGCCGGTTCTCAATTCCATTGCACCCGGCATTGAAAGTTATTTGGACATTTTTGTCAACAATTTTATTTTTAGTTATATGATGAGTTGTGTCTATTACTTTTATAAAATAGTTCGTACTAAACCAGTGTATTAAATCATAAATTAATTGCTTTATTAGATTTCCGATTGGCTTTACGAGGATGGATCCAATGCAGAGCGTGAGGTTTACGATGATAAATTCAAGACTGTAAAACTTTTAACAAAAGAGCTGGAAGATCGTGTTCGGGAACACAAGGAAAGACCAGATGCATTAGATGCCCTTGATAAAATGTTAAACATTAGTCAGTCCTTCTTAGATAGTTCAAAAATTCTCCCTGAAGATCAGCAATATTTTACAGAGATTGAAGTAGAAACTCTTACAAAATTGCTGACTGAAACCCTTGAGTGGCGTGAGAAGAAACTCAAAACGCAAGCAGAAACTCCCTTAACTCAAACACCTGCCTTGACTGTTAGAATGATTGCGGAGAAACTTGATGCTTTAGATCGTGAAGTATGTTCACCTAACAAAATACCACATTATTTCAAAGTTTCGGTTGACCATAGTGTAAAAGTACTCTACAAAAATGGATTAATGTTAAAATATAGACAAATATAATATGACATTTAATTTACATTAACAGGTTAAGTATATGGTGAACAAAGCCCGAGTGAATAAATTAAAGAAGCAGCGAGAAGAAGGCGCTGCAAAGGAAAAGGAAGCAGAGACTGAAAGCAAGTCCAATGCAGAGGCAGAAACAGGTGACGAGTCGATTTCAAAGGAGGATACAGATAATGTCATTCCAGATTCAACGGGATCGGGAACAAGTCAGAACCAATCCAAATCCTCTGGTGACAGCAGTGAACAAAGTAATCCTGACCCTGACGGAACAAATGAAAATGAAAGTTCAGGAAGTGAAAGTAATTATAATTCTAGTAACGATCAGGTGGACCCCACAGCCACAGAAAAAGAAAGTCATACAGAATTATAACGAGTAACACCAAATAACATTTATAATGACAGTTAGATAAAATATTTATTGTTTATTTAAAAAAAACTAAAAATTGTTGCAAATATTTGTGTATGTCAAGTCGTTCGTTCACATCACGCTCTGTTATACAAAAAAATCAAAGTAGTTAAGAGTCGAAGAAACTTCATAATCCAAATTCAGGCCACCACCCCCTTAACCATAATTCAGGGCGATGACACAGTTAAGAAATAAAACGATTAACATTACGTAGGTATAGGATGCAATTTCGTGAAAGAATTTGAAGAAATCATTGTTTTGTTTTAACCGGCGTAAATTGCTTATCCCGTGCCTATATATATATATATACAAACTTATGTAAAACCTTTACATTGCTTTTGTTGAAAATTGTTTATTATTATCAGCTGTGTTGAAGAGCACACTTGGAGGATTAGCTATTATAGGACTCCGTGTTTGAGTAAGGATGATTTAATGATAGTTATTTATGCGACAAGACTTTGTGATAATCTGTAATCTATGTTGTTAAAGCTAAAATTTTAGTTGAATAATTTCTAATCATGAAAATATTATGTCCCTAAGTAAATGCGTTAATTTATTTAATATTATTGTTTTACGGCATCGATGAAGTATGAATTTTATTTAGACTCTGAAAAAAGTATGAAGTATTTAATTTAATCTATAGTATTTATACGCATGATAATGATAGCTGTAAAAAAATATACGCAACAGCCGAAGCGCGATGTACACGACCACTCTACAAAAACTACAATCAAGAGAATACGGTAAATATTAGAGTGGAATTCAAGACCTTATAATGAACGACGATGGTAAAATAAAACATCCACTGTCAAATTAGAAAATTGTAATAAGATTTCCCATTCTTTTGAAATTAAAAGAAGGAACTTACTAAAAATTATTTAATAACTACAAAGCACGGTATTGTTATGTAATGTGTTGTGATACAGTTAACTTTAAATTTTTGTGTTAAGAAATCTCGTTTTCGTTCGATCCAAAACTTTAAAAAAAATCGGAACTCTGATTACCGGATCATCATGATATTACAATTTACGATTATTATTACTTTATAACTTTAAACTGCGGATGATGGACAGGGCTTAAGTTTCCAACATGTGTTGTTCAGTTCTGTATGTTTAATAATTCTCACGTATTATATAAAATGTTAATTTTAAGGGGTCTGTCTATACACGTACGTACGTTTGTGCCTCCGTTAAACTTCATTCCATTCCCAGAAGCCAGAGGAAAAAAAGCAAAAATAACGAAGGGAATTTAAAGGGGAAAAAAAATTTTGTGTAGCAAGTCAGGGGAGAGGAAGGAAATGCGTAGAATTTAGTTGAGTTGATCGTATTATTGCAGGGCAATACTGACCGCTGTCGTTTGACCAAATCAAAAAGTGACCACACACAGAACCACATGACCACAGTTTGTTTCAGATTGCAGAGACACTACGCATTAAATCAACATAATAAGATGTTAACCATAACGATTAAATTTCATATCATGATCATTCCGAAGTTCTGTTTTCTGTTGTATCTGTGCGTCGCACCAATAGCTAATACACACAAAATGTTGTAGTTGTATTAGTTAACAGTATAATACACACTTTGTTCAGTTCACTTCAATGAATGTTGGTTGAATTTGAATTGTCGAATGTATAATATCGACTGGGAATTTCTTGGAGACGAATCCAATTTTAAGAAAAATAAAAAATTTGAATTTTGATGTCATCACATAAACTTCACTTTATTTCAAAGCTTAGCATAACTATACCGATAAGTACACAGTTAAAACTTTTAACTTAAAAGTAATATACAAAAGTAAATAAGTAAAAGATTCGAGGAATTAATAGTCGTCAGCATTTGTAGCCAAGTAATCCCGACGGCCAATATTGGAGGCTTGTTTGCTCTGCATAGCTTCAAGTTTAGGACAGTCTGTAATTCGATGACCAAGACCACCGCAGTAACTACAACCTTTTTCATCTGAGTAGAAAATTCATAATACATAATAATTATAAGCATTTCATAAAAAAACACCTCTTGACACTACATTTCTCTACATCATTTATGTTAAAAATTATGTACTTATATATCGTCTGTGAAGAACCAAAATGACCCATATCCAATTTAAGCTAAAATCAAAATGAGCTACGTCATAAAAACAAAATGAGAAACATGCATAAAATGTTAATTAGGAGTTTTTGAAAAACGTAAAATGTTCTATTTTCATGTTTTTCAACAACGTAAAATGTCCTATTTACATGTTTTTGAAAAGGTGCAAAATGTTCTAATTTCATGTTTTCGAAAAGGTGCAAAATGTTCTAATTCAATGCTTTCGAAAAGGTGGAAAATGTTATAATTTCATGTGTTTGAAAAGTGCAAAATGTTCTATTTAAATGCTCTCAAGACATATTTGAATATTTCTGTAGATAGTTGATATCGTTTTTGCTAAAAATAGAAATGGGTCATTTTGGTTCTTCACAGACGATATATAGAAAAATAACATAAGCAAGAGATAAAAGTTTCATTTTCTTTGGATTTGTAAATGAAAGATTTTAGCTTACCTCCAAGTATCAAATACTTCTCGTTCTCGGACTGTAAAGTTGCTAAGAAATGGGGAACATTTTGCTTTGCCTCCATAAGCAAATGTTTTAGATCCAAAAGAACAGACTCATCATTCCCTTTGTTAATAAATGTCGTTGCTAAGCCTGTTTTTCCAGAACGACCAGTACGACCAATACGATGCACTGAAATATTTTATCATTAAAAATTAAAACACTTATTAAGTAAACAAACAATATTTAATTATTACCAAATTGTAAAAGGAAACAGATTTCAATATTTTAGTCAGCAAAAATAAATCACACCATATACTTTTACAAGTACTGATTACTTTTATGAACCTACCTAGGTACCTACCAATATAATTTAGTATATACTTAACTGACAAAATGCCATTAATTTTAAGGAATATTTTAAGGACGTACCATAATTTTCGATGTCATCAGGCATATCATAATTGATGACATGCTGAACATTTGGGAAATCTAAACCTTTGGATGCAACGTCAGTGGCAACTAAAACATCTTTCTTAAAACTTTTAAATGCTACAATTGCTTTCGATCTCTCTTCCTGATCTGAAATTAAACGGAAATAAATATATAAGTTAGACCATACTAAGCTTTAGCTATTTTAGTTAATTAGAATAAAATAAATGTTACGTGGGACGTAATAAATGAAGGTACCAGAATACTAAAACACATACCCTTTCCACCATGAATTGCAACAGCCTCAACACCTTTCAAGAGCAAATACTCATGAATATTATCCACATCTTGTTTTTTCTCAGCAAATATTAAGACTGGCGGAGTCGTTTTTTGGAGACACTCTAATAGATACACTGTTTTTGCTTCCGTTTTTACATACTCCACTTCCTAAATGTTTTAAAAAGAAAAGTTTCAAAAAGATGTATAGTACTACCCAAAATTTACTTACTTTCACTAAGGTTTGAATTTTGAATACTTAAATTCGACTAGGTAGGTAGAAAGAAATGTAGTAAGAGATAATGAGTTGATTAAACACTAAAATATCTTCATTTACCTGAATAACATTTAACGAAGCAGCACCCGCTCTTCCAACATTTATTGTAACTGGCTTTACTAATGCAGACCGAGCAAAATTTTGAATTTTTTTCGGCATAGTAGCTGAGAATAGTAATGTCTGCCTTTGTGCCTGTAAACATATAGAAGAGTACAACAAATTGTGCGTAAATAGCTGAAATGAGCTTCAAAAGGATAAATCAGTACGTAATTATATAATTTTTTCAGTTATTGATTTTTAAATTACCAAGCATTTTTTGTTTTGTGTGGTATTGTTTGAATTAAGCTTACTTTAAAATACGAAAATATGGTACGAACATCTTCTTCAAAACCCATATCAATCATACGATCAGCTTCATCCATGCACAAATATCGACACATGTCTAGTCGTACCATTTTTTTGTCCAACATATCCATAAGTCTACCCGGTGTAGCAATCATAATATGAACTCCTTTTCTAATCACATCCATTGCTTCTGTCACAGGCACACCTCCCATTGCTAAACAAGGACGAATTTCTGGAAAACCATCTGCTTCCAGACTAGAGCAGTAGAATTGAACGATTTCGAATGTTTGCCGGGCTAATTCCCGGGAAGGGCAAATTATTAATCCTGTAAAGGTATTTTAGAATGCATGAAGTCAATCTTAAAGACCACCAGGAGCAGGTAAATTTAAAGCAAATCGGGTGTATTTTGATTTTATTACCATAAGGACCTTCTTCTTTAATAAACGGTAGTTTGTGCTCTTGTTCCAAACAGAACATAATTAACGGAAGGACAAAAACAAGAGTTTTTCCACTTCCTGTGAATGCAATTCCAATCATATCCCTTCCTGACAATCTGTAACAAATATTGTTATTTATTATGTCTTGGTAATTAAATTAGTCAACATTTATTTAAGGTCAGATTACAAAGGCTATATTACAGAAATCTTACACAGTTGGAATCCCTTGAACTTGAATTGGTGAAGGCTTCACAATTCCCTGCTTGCTCAAACTGCGGATAAGACTTTTAGGAAATTTCATTTCTACAAAATTCTTAATGGGCGGAAGAACATCTTCACCTTCCACAAGAATACAATACTTTTTGCGTACTCTGTCATGACGCTCCTGAGACTTGGCCATGAGGTAACTTGGGGGGCTCCAACTAAAATAGAACACACAATCTATAAAATTAAACACAATTTTTCTTCTAATTAATGCTGAGATTATCTTACGATTAGTAAACTATGTAACTGAAGTAATTACACCAATTACATGAGTAAATAGCTATTTAATGATAATGAACAATCGGAATAAAAAAACATACCTTGTCGTGATTGAATGTTCGTACTGGATGCCTTTAGCCAATTCAGCAACACCCATGAGAGCCTTTTTTTCAGCAACACTCTCTAAAATCTTTTCTTCTTCTTTTAACTGACGTTCCATGGCACTTTCTTTCCTTGCTACGATGCACATACATCAATCCATTAAATTCATGCTCTATTTTTTTAAACAGAATTCATACAACTACTAAAAGAGATGAAAGTTAAAAAAATCACTATACCTTCAGCGATTTTTTTGAGCTCCGTATGTTGATCCAAAAGTGAAATATTTGATTTTCTAGCCAACGCCTGTGGATCTTCTTCTTCCGAATTGTCTTCATCTCTGTCAGAATCGGAACTTTCACCTTTTGGTCCTCTCTTTTTAGTTTGCACTTTTAGTCCTAATTTGGTAAACTTTTCTTTCTTTCTGTCTCTCACAGAGACATACGGCACATAATTTTCTTCCCCAGTTTCTAATTCCTCTTCACTTTCTTTAACTTCACGGCGATACCTCTGCAATTAAAAAAAAATTAGTTTCGACGGTTAACATTAAACGTATAGTATAATCTAGATTCCCTTCTTGCTTCTTGTATTAAGTTTGAAGGTGTCTGTCCAAGTTTGATGTTCATTTTTAGATATCTAATAACATTAAGAAATATGGATTAAATTTTGTTTAGCATTATAATTGGTTTATATTACCTTAACTGGTGGTTCATTATTCTTCTTCTTGCTGGAGCTGCTAGGTTGAGGGCTCCTACTTCCATTTCGATGTCTGCTAGAATGCATTTTGAAACTTTAGAAGTTTCAGCACTTTTCAGAAAGCGTTGTTTCAGATTTTAGGTCTCTAGTCTGAGTTGTTCAGTATTATTAAAACAAGAAAACCATTTATTATTAATTACAAACTGGAAATAGTTAAATAGCCCAATTCTCTACTAAAAAATACTGGCTAATTGACGTGACTTACTATTTTACTTTATCACCAGTTGCCAGTCACCAAATACCAACAACGCAGCGTTCCTTAGTCCTTACAGTCATACGTACGGGGCCCGTACTACGGGAAATCTTTCTTTTGCAAAATATTAAGCACAACAAATATAACTAAAAAAAGGTTTATAGGATAGGAATAGGACACTCACAAATTTTCAAGTTATTTATTTCCAGATTAGATTAAAGTCTTATTTTGTGCTTGAGCGTGTCGGAATTTATTCCCTTGTGAAGTTAGCACTTTAAAAGAGGGATAATATAAATTAAGTTATTAATTAGTATTTATATATATAAATCCATTACTCACTGTTGCTCGTACATTAATTTATTCATAACAGTATTAAAGTATTAACACAAACAAAAACAAAAACTTTCTATTTCGTCAAAGATTAAAGATTTGTAAAAGCCCTCTGAATCATACATCATACATAGAGATCAAATGTGACCATCGAGTTTTGTCTCGTACTGCCCCCCAGTTACAAGTCTCACAAAAAAAAACGACAAAACAAAGTTCTTCTTATTTAAAGTAAAACCTTCAGGTTCAGGTTCAGGTTAATATAAATCTAAATTAAATTATTTATTTATTATTTTACCAAGCCTGTGTAAACTATGGGATTTGCGTAAGATGTAATTAAAGATAGACAGTAACCCCTCCCGTATCCGGATTAATTGGGAACAGACCCCATCCGGATTTCGGATACGAAAATATCCGGATATGGGAGGTTTTTACAATAAATTAATAAACGTTTTTTGAGAAAACAAAGGTGCTTTTATAATATAACAATATTTCTGTAGGAGTCAATAATTCCCACTGCCATTTTCTCACAAGTACATAATGCAGATAACACTGCTGACCACGGGCGGGTAACGTGAGAAAATTGAGCAAATTTATTAACACAGTGACAGTGACAGCGAATAATGGACCGATTGCACGTAGACTGCCTCACACGGAATTGCTGTGAACCTGATCAAAAACCAATGCAAAATCATACAA
>JAQFZE010002197.1:0-15188 GCA_034695245.1 Dicyrtomina saundersi | reverse complement strand
GAACATTTTACACATTTCAAAAAAATGTAAATAGAACATTTTACACATTTCAAAAAAATGTATATAGAACATTTTACACATTTCAAAAAAATGTAAATAGAACATTTTACACATTTCAAAAAAATGTATATAGAACATTTTACCTATTTCAAAAAAATGTAAATATAACATTTTACACATTTCAAAAAAATGTATATGGAACATTTTACACATTTCAAAAACTCCTAATTAAGATTTTATGAATGTTTCTAATGTTGGATTTTTGACATAGCTAATTTTGATTCTAGTTTAAATTGGAAATGGGTCATTTTGGTTCTTGACAGACAATATTATTCATTTTAATACATGTGTACGCCAATACTGCAATATTTCACATTATACCTGACTTAATAAAAATTAGACCGGAGCGAGAAGTATGAAACTCATTTAGCATTTTCATATTTTTCTCATTAAATAAATAGATAAAGAAAACAATTCTCACATTGCTCCGTTGGAATGGAAGTCAAAAATCAGAATTATTAAACACAAACCTCAAAATATTCAATGTATTAATAAATTAAATTACATGTATTATTGAAGAGCTGAGTGTAATGAATGCAGTATTGTAAACGAAATATTATTCATTTTTTGATTCAAAATTTTAAATTTGCGTTTGTCTTGTCAAGTCTTTTGTACATTGTGCGGTGTACATAAGAAAATGAAGGAATTTAATACATTGATTTCTATTAGTAACAAAAAAGCCTTAACTAATTATTACAACTAGCTCAAGCACAGTTAATACAATCATCTTTTGATATAGATTATACTACGAAGCCATTATGTTAAAAAAGTAAGCCATATATAAAATCTAACCTACATTTCAAATTAAATTCATCACTAACATGGGAACCTTCCTTACTTGAAACTACAGAATAAAACGAAACTACCCGGAACATATATACTACCACTACCCATATGAGTGACCTCTGCTTGTGTAGTCGTTCGACTGCAAAATTCGTTGTTCGGCCGCAATCGCGCGCGCAAATTCAAAAATATGGATTTTTTCGAACTTCGCCGCGCTCGAGCTCCCACAATTTTTGTCTAATTTTTATAAAATTCGAAATACAACATCTTTATACGCTTATCTAGAAAGCAATTTCAGGACTTTTGAAAATTCGAAAATTTTAATTTTTTTCGAAAAAATTAGTTCTAACTCTGGGCCTCAGAAATAAACATATTTTAAACTTCTCTCTCAAAGATAGGCCACTAGACTCTGTAAATGTAACAGAAATTTGCATACAAAGTTATATAGTAATGAATTTTATAATTTATTATTGTCACTCTTGTCTATAAACTAAGTTAAAGCAGTTAAATTTCGTAGTCAAAATTCGCTTAAATTAACAATAATATTTAATTATGTTGAAATAAAATTGAATTTGCAAATAAAAACAAATGTGTGTCGTCTAGATAATAATCTGCATTAACGTAATCATAAAATCATTATGTTGACTATTGTTATAATCTCACTTTTCTTGTTTTCGTTTGACTCCACCTATAATATTCAGAAACACCTTTATAAACAAAATGAAACTGGTTTTTTGTGTTGTCACTATTTATTTGGACCACAAAATCACCACGATTTACCTTGTAGGTGCGCCTGGATTAAACGTTACATATTTAGAATACAACGAAGCTGGTATAAATACGCGACGCTTATCGTCTGTAAAGAACAAAAATGACCAATATCAATTTTTAGCTAAAAGCAATATCCACTATCTACAAAAATATTCAAATATGTCTTGAGAGCGTTTAAATAGAACATTTTGCACTTTTCAAACATACTAAATAAGAACATTTTGCACCTTTTCGATAACATGAAATTAGAAAATTTTGCACATTCACAAAAACATAGAATTATAACATTTTGGGCCTTTACAAAAACAGTATAAAAACATTTTGTATCTTTTCAAAAACATGGAATTAGAAAATTTTGAGCCTTTACAAAAACATGGAATAAAAACGTTTTGCACGTTTTCGATAACATGTAATTAGAACATTTTGCACCTTTACAAAAACATGGAATTAGAATATTTTGCATCTTTTCAAAACCATGGAATTAGAACATTTTACGTTTTTCAAAAAGTACTAATTAACATTTGACGCATGTTTCTCGTTTTGTTTTTATGACATAGCTCATTTTGATTGTAGTTTAAATTTTAAATGAGTCATTTTGGTACTTCACAGAGGTTATCTCAATTTTTAATTCAAATTTAGAAAATGGAAACTAATTTTAAGTTAAACACATATTTGCTACTATTACTACCTATTCATCCAATTAAAGTATCCTTTGTCCCTCGTCTACAGTTGGATTGGATCCGAATATACTGTGAACACTACAATTACTTACAAGTGTGTCAGCTGAACCTAAATCTGCATAGATGTGATGTTATAATAACAAAAGCAGTTTAAAAAAAAAACTTTTACTTGTAGTGCACAGCTGATTTAATATTTAATTGTATTATATGTTGCATAACTTTACGAATTTAAGCCGAGAAGTTTAACATTTACATATTTACAATGTAATGGGATTAGATGGGATTGAAGTTCAAGCTTGGCTGAACGCTGACCTGAAGTACAGTAAATACAGTCATAAATCATTATCATAATTGTATACTCCCAGCCAGCCATTTCGTTCACATGAAAATGTGTATTAGCGTGTGACATGCAAGTACTTAACTTGTGAGGTGATTATATTACCGTCTACCGTAAATCATTGCCAAAACCAAAATCCTGTTAAATGTAATTCGGATTTTCGCAATTTGCAGAGGTCAAAATGTATTAAATCTGGTAATTAAAGGAAAATTAAAAAGAGTAAATCAACTATATATTGCTGACAATACTGACAAACTTTCAGTTTTAATTTTATAATTTCCAATACTTTTATACCTACTATTTTTTGAAAAAATTATTTTATTTAAAATACTATCGATAATTATCTTCAGACCTACTCGTTGATTAAAAACCGAATTCTGATAATGAACTATTGCAATATTAAGGTGTTTTTAAAATCAAAAGTCTGAGGAATTTACAATTTTTACATGATGTGTTTAGTTGCATGCAAGCCCACGCGCCAAGTCCCTTATTTACCATTAGTACGTATTGCTATCACTTACAATATGGAGGTACCTATATATGTTTATACATTCAGTCAGTGGATAATATGGAGCAGCACTAGTTGAGGAGATTGGTGACACACTGATATAAAATAATTATTAAATAAATACGCATTCATGTTTATGATGTAAGAAAACTCATACGATGTAATTCACAGATCAGATTTTGAATAAACTTAATAGTTCTACCTCTACGCATCAAATTAAGTAGGTGCCAGTACCTGCCTACTTCACATCACACTTTCATTCCTACGCAAACATGCGTTTTCTTCGTGAGTAGCTCTGCTCAGCTGATTTTGTAACCATGTGGCTAATTATAAAATCAGAAAATATCTGTGTGTAAAATGCACATTCGCATCAATAGCTAGTAAATATAATGTTCTGTAAATGACAATAATAAAAATGTTATACTAAACAAAGTTTATTTTACCCACGACTTTAAATGCGTTAGATTTAGGACAAACGAGTTCGAACTCCGAGTTTAGAATATAATCAACTTCAAGGTTGTTTACGTCTTGTCTGCCTCCAAAACACAACCATATATCTTCTGCGAAGAATCAAAATGATCCATTTCCACGTTAGGGTAGAATCAAAATGAGTTATGTAACAAAAACCAGTGAATAAGACCGATGCGTACATGTTAATTATATGGTTTTGAAATGTTTTGAAAAATGATATATTTATGTACTTTTAAAACATGCAAAATATCCTAATTAAAATTTTTTTGGCTTCGAAATTTTCTGCTCCCATTCGCTTTTGAAAAAGTCTAAAATGCTCGATTTACACGTTTTTAGAAAATGTAAAATGTTCCATTTACATGCTTTTTAAAAGTCCAAAATAATTTATTTACACGTTTTTAAAAGATGTTGTATTTACATGTTTTTGAAAAGTGCAAAATGTTTTATTTTCATGATTTTTGAGAATTGCAAAAATGTTCAATTTACAAGCTTTCGGGGACTTGATATTGTGTTTGGATTATAGATGGTACATTTTGTATTTCGTTAAATACAAAATATGGATATCGTTCATTTTGATACTTCACTTCACAGACGACACGTGGGAAACTAATTATGTTAATTTTAATATTTCTGTTATTATAGTTATGCGTTTTTAAAAGATATATAGGCGGGAAGCTGGTCATTCTAATTATTTAGCAAATAATGGGTTTATTACATGGTTTTATGAGTCTTTATCTTTCTCTGTCAAACTTTACTTTTCTTACTTGTAGATAGGTACCTACTTGTTTATATCACTTAAAAAGCTGAACCCCAAGAAGTTTTTTCTAGTGTGACTAACTTACTAAACTTGTACCTAGATTTACTATCTTGTACCGCTTCGTTTTCGTACTTTTACTTTCAATTTTTCACCCCAAAATGACATAGAAAAGACTGTGAGAATTTGACAGGCGAGTGAGAGTGTATTTTGAAATATTATAAAAGGCTTAATGGATTATGTGCTCATTCTCGATTAACCTCTCGCCCAGACAAGTTCATAATCAAACATAATTCTTTTCTAACTACACAATAGTATTACGATTAAACTTGACGCTGTTTACTGTTAGACACAATTATGTCGTCTAATCCTTTTAGAGGACTTAGACTTCCACATCGGACTCGGACCTACACATTTTGGTCCGATCACAATAAAAAACATCCAGCAGTATCCGTGTCACCTGTGTTAACTGCATTCACTTTCCTATCCACTGCTACGGTTGTAGCTGTTATTCTCCTATTTACAGATGTGACTGCTGCTCAACAAGTTCGGAATAGTAACAATTTCAATAATTATAATAGCCAAAATTCAAATAGTAAGTATGTCAGTAAAAACAGTCACAGTAATAACGATAGCAATAAAAATAATAATCTTCCAAATAGTAACCGAAATCAACACACGAACCAAGATCAGTTTTTCTCAAAAGTTCCACAACGTCTAGAAGCACAAGATATCGGCGGCTACAGCTTACCGATTCTGTCAGGAAATATACACAATAATAATATTAATCGACAACAACAAGCAATTAATAAAACGAATACTATTACGAATACGAATTCAAATCAAAACATTAATCAAAATTCAAACCAAAACTTGTATCAAAACCAACATCATAAATTCGGTCGACAACGGCAACAGCAGCAGCAAACACAGCAAGGGTACCAGAATCAAAATGATCATCAAAATCAAAATTCTAATCCCAATAAAAATCAGAATTTTGATCCCAGTCAAAAACTGAGTGAATCACAATCACAGAATAATCAGCAACGGTACCAAAATCAAAAATTAGGTCAGCAACAGCAGGTGACTACACAGTCCGGAGCTGGGCTTGGGCCGGGACAAGGGTATCAAAATCAGCAGACCAATAACTACCCAAATCAGAACCAAAATCAGAACCAGCCTTTGAGCCCCCCACAGCCACAACAAGCTCAAGGATACCAGTACGAACATGATCCCCATAGTGACACGGAAGTTCATCTTAATGCTCGTCTTCAACAGCAGCAATCCTCGATTACTACTAATCAAAATAATCGTGCTAATAATCAGAATTTCAATCATAATCCAAACCAACAGCGTCAGCAACAGCAACAACAACAACAACGGCAGTCACAATCACAAGGTTATCAAAATAACAATAATAATAATCACAATCAAAATAATGTTCCACATGTTGAGAGTCACGCCGAGAGTTTTAGTCCTCAACGAACTCAGCCCTTACGAAAATTTCAAAATCAAATTCTGAATGAGAGCCTCAGTGAGGATGTGGGAAATACATTTAGGAGTGGAAATCCAAACGGAGGCGGGGGTTATAACAGTGGTGGAAATTTCAATACTGATCAACAGCTGGCGCCTCCACCATTAGAACAAGGGCAAGGGAATTACAATTTTAATGGTGTGTCAGGGGGATACACTGACATCCGACCACAGAACAGGTAATTTATTTGATAATTTAAACTAATTATAGTTACTGTTTCTTAATTAAAATAATATTCTCCTATTTTTAGATGTGAGTGCTGGTGTATGCATGCATTTATGACTAATAATAATAAACTAGTTTTTCCTTGTCCTTGTGAGAATCCAAAAACAAAATTAACTACTGATTTATTTACTTATTTATTAAATTTTTGGCTAAGCAGTACAGGCGAAATTGCGATAAGTCCACCCTTAGGATACCCAACCCCAGGACTAGGAGGGGCGGGAATTTCTTCAACTAGTGCTCCGGTCGCAATTAGTGGAGGTGGTGGTGGAGGCTACAGTTACCAGCCACAGGGTACACAAGCACCTGGTGGAAGTCAAGGGGAAGGAGGTAACGGGGGAGGAGCCAACTTTGGAGATGGAAACTTTGGAGGAGGCAACGTCGGAGGAGGTAGTTTGGGAGGAGGCAACTCGGGAGGAGGCAACTTGGGAGGAGGCAGTTTGGGAGGAAGCAACTTTGGAGGAGGTAGTTCGGGAGGAGGCAACTTGGGAGGCGGCAACTTGGGAGGAGGCAACCTGGGAGGCGGAAGCGGCAGTGGCAATAGTGGTAGTGGCGGTGGTGGGTATGGGAGCTACCCCAACGATGTCAGCAACTTTCCAGAAGTCGGTGGCGGAGGAGGAGGTGGTGGAGGGCCTTCTTTTCCTAATTCAAACGGAGGTTCATTTTCTCCGTCTGCATCCACCTCAAGTCCGGGTCAGTTTGAAGTTGGCGAAGGGTATATACCACCCTCAGGACAAGGACGCCCTGTTTTGCCCGGGGATGAATTTGGCCAAAAGCCACTCGCTCCGCAAGTGAAGCCTTCGCTTATTCCAGACCAAAATCCAAACCAAATTCCAATTTCAACTCAAAATCCAGATGGTGTTATATTTCGACCAATGCCAACTCCAGGACAAGGGGGTGGTGGTGGTGGATATGTGGATGAGCCATTTAAGCCAATTCAGAATCAGACTAGTCAAGGTGGCTACGGTGACGGTAGTAGTAGTGATATCAACACTGGCAGCGGCAGCGGCATCGGCGGTGGCATCGGCAGTGGTACCGGTACCGGTACTGGGGGTACTAGACCTGGAAGCAGTAGCGGTTTCATAGGGACAGGAGACTCTGGCAAACCTGGCCTAGGGAATCAGGAAGTTGCCGGCATTGCAGGAAGCACAGGCACAGGACCAGGGGTGCCTGGTTCTGTGTCTGGTGGACCTACAAGACCAAAGCCCGGGTTTGAATTCGGTGACCAGGGAGATTCAGAAGGCCTGTTTGTGGACAAAGACCCAGCTGGCGTCACACCTTCCAAAGACTTTATCACTTCAACACCCGTAAGTGTTATTACATAGCACAACACTAGGCACAGGCATTCACATTGAAAATATATTTCTAATTTGATTTTTCGTTAATTTTCAGTTCCATTGTTTTTTGTGAAATCATGATATTTAGTTAGCGTAGTTGGCAAATAATTAAATTACCTCTACCAAACCATGTTAATGTAGGCAATGTAGCGGTCTTGTTTGTGTGTGTAGTAAAAAATAATAATTGCTTGACTTGTGTGCGACGTAGCTTCCAGCCATAGGTATTGGTCAGCAGCTGAGTGCGTGGGATATACGAGATTCAATTCCAGGTCAACCAGCCGCAGATTATCCTGTCCTTGCCAAAGTTCCCAAAACAAGTTTTAATTGTGAAGGGAGAAAAACTGGATACTATGCTGATCCTGAAACTCGTAAATAATAATTATTAGTTTAACTAAATTCATTTATAATAAAACTTACGTAATGTAAATTATATGGATAAGCTCATAATAATAGGTATGAACATACAAGAACCGTTCCTCGTAGGTAGTAAGTTGTGCGTTGATACTGATGATTATAATGTAATTAGAACTGCGTGAGAAATTCCATTTAACTGTGGGATTTTATGCTTATTTAGGATGCCAAGTATTTCACAGGTGTACAGACTGTGCTGGTCACACTCACGTCATAAGGGAGTCCTTTTTATGTCCTAATGGGACTCAATTTAATCAGCAGGTAATAAATATGAACTTTAATGCATTATGTATCATATCGTTTGTGAAAAACCAAACTGACCCATATCCATGTTTAGCTGAAAAACAAAAATCCACAAAAATATTCAAATATGTCTTGAGAGCATTTAAATAGAACATTTTGCACTTTTCGAAAACATGGAATTAGAACATTTTTCCCTTTTTCAAAAACATTGGATTAAAACATTTTGCACCTTTTCAAAAGCATTGATAGGACATTTTACGCTTTTTAAAAGCTTCTAATTAGCATTTTACGTATGTTTTTGATTTTGTTTTTTTGGCATAGCCCATTTTGATTGTATAGCTTAAATTGGATATGGGTCATTTTGGTTTTTCACAGACGATATACATATACGCAGTATAGTGTTGATCAATTTGCATGTAAGTAATTGTTATGTCTACAATATTTGTTTAATACCAACAATTGACTGTCTGCTCTTTTCAACTAATTATAGATCTTAACGTGCGACTGGTGGGCGAATGTTGACTGTCAGTCATCTGAAAATTTTTATCTCATCAATGAAAAATTTGGCGCAAAAGATGAGGTAAGCTTTATCCTGTGATGATCACTCTAAAACCCCACCCACTAATTACCTTCACGTTTTTAACAATATAAACACTACTTAAATTAAATGTGCATTTTTTAATGTTTCAAATTAGAATGGAAGTTACGTCCAACTCGATGCCGAACGAATTCCGATCCTACCCAAGAAAGAAGCACCAGGAATTATTCCCCGTGAGGAGCGTGCCCCACTCCCTCCAGAGCTCCAGTCCAGTCATAACCATCAGGATAGCGGACATGGTCATGGTCATGAGGGAAGGGCTATTCCCCACGAGACGGTCAGTACAACAGCTGTGACTGGCATTCCCATAGCAACCACCACTACACGTAAACCACCTCAAATCAACCCCAATCCCAATATTCAAAATACACAACCCCCATTAGTTGACACCGGTTTTATTAGTCCTGGGCCTGTGCCTGCATCCAGCGACAGTTCCTTCGCTCAGGTACCTCCAGTAAATAGTAGTCCTGGGGCTGACTCAAATTCAGGACCCCCTAGAAAACCAAATAAAGCCACAAGTTTCGTTAGTCAAGATTATACAGACTACTTTACGGATGACGACCGAAATCAAAACAAGAAACCAGGTTCATCGTCAGGTTCTCCAGGAATTAACCAAAACCAAAATACAAATTTTAATCCAAGTCAAAGACTTAGCAATAATAATCATAATAACAATAATAACAATTTTAACGGGAGAATTAATAACAATAATAATTATAACCAAAATACAAATTCTAATCCAACTCAAATTCAAAGACTCAGCAGTAATAACAATGTCGACAATACTAACAATTTTAATGGCAGAAATAATAACGTGTATAATAACAATAACGCTAATAATAATTTAAATAACAATAATAATTTTAACAGTGGAAGCAACAGCAATAACTTTAATAACAATAACAACAATAACTTTAACTCCAGGAATGATAACAATTTTAATAACAAAAATAATAACCATAATAACCCTAATAATTTTAATTCAAATAGTAATACTAATAATAACGCCAATAGCAATAATTTCAATGGCAACAATGATAATACTAATAGTAATGGAAATAATCAGAGAAACACAAGGCTTACCAACAACAATAATTACCGCCTTGAAAAAAATACATATTTTAACCCGCCCATTGATGACATTGACTACCATGCCAGAATTTTATCCAGAATCATCAGTGAAGATATCGATATCAATCATAATCCAAATAATAATAATGGGGACAACAACAACAACAATAACAATACCAACAGTAATAATAATCGAGTAAGGAAGCGAGTTAGCTATTCCGTTAAACGAAATGAACACCGAATTGTGGATCCTCCAATTACAACGTCTTCTACAAAACGTCGGGTGAGAGAAAAAAATGTTCCTTCATCTCAAAGGCTTAAGGTAAGACTAATTAAGTACTAAGTAATACAAAATATTTTTCATCTTCTGTCATTGCGGTTTGTTTTATTTTAAATATCATATGTGAAGAACCAAAATGACCTATATTCATTTTTAGCTAAACACAGTATTAACTATCTACAAATATATTCAAACAAGTATTGAGAATTAAGAGCATTTAAATAGAACATTTGAGTACTTTTCATAAACATGAAAATAGAACATTTTACACTTTTGAGAAACATCAAAATAGAACATTTTACACTTTTGAGAAACATGTAAATAGAACATTTTACACTTTCGAGAAACGTAAATAGAATATTTTACACTTTTTCAAAAACATGTAAATAGAACATTTCATACTTTTTAAAAACATGTAAATAGAACATTTCATACTTTTCAAAAACATGTAAATAGAACATTTCATACTTTTCAAAAAAATGTAAATAGAACATTTTGCACTTTTCAAAAACATGCAAATAGAACATTTTACACTTTTTAAAAACATGCAAATAGAACATTTTACACTTTTCAAAAACTCATAATTAAAATTTTACGCATGTTTCTCATTTTGTGTTTATGACAGCTCATTTTGATTCTAGCTTAAATTGGATATCGGTCATTTTAGTTATTTGCTGAAGATAGGTTGGTGATGCTCATCAATATAGAATTAATGTGTCTGGATTATTTTTTTGCAGCCAGTGGATAACAAGCCGTTTAAAATCACTGGAGTATCCTACACCTACACTATTGTTGAAGACTAAGATTATAGACATACTATCATCAACATTAAATTATTTTGAGTACCTACATATACATATGACATATAGGTCTTAATTCTCCCAGTCAACAAAATCTTACAAAGTGCCATGACTGCTACTGCTATGATATAATTATTGCTAACTGAATGTGTGTGTATATAATAAGTAGTTTGCATGTATAGTTTATTTGTAATGTATTTAGTTAAAGCAAATTCAAGCAAATAATGACCTAAAAAGTGAATTAATTTATATGGACATAAAAAATAATGCAGACGTGTGTATATTAATGAATAAATAATTCTTAAAATAAATTCACTTGGAAATTTTTAACTTATTAAGTTAGGAGGCAGAATTTATTACCATATATTTTCGCAATAGTGTAACGTACTACGAAATACTTTTTGTTTTCATTTCAAGACTTAAATCACAAGTAGACCCACAATTTCACGAATAACAAAATCCACAAAATTGAGAGTGGACTCCCGCTCAAACGTATGAAACTGCCCCACATTAATCCCCTTAATCCTCACAGAATTAATGGAGGTCCGCATAAGTTCTCTCCCAAACTTAAGCTGAAGCCGATGGGACAAAATTTTGAACTGTCTTTTCACTCTTTTGGCATTTTGAGGAATGCGAAAAGCCTTGTCAAAGATAATCGGAAAGAAAGCATTGACATCCACGAACAAAATGAGGGCAGCCAAACCAATGACAGTTTTTGAATGGAAGTAGCGAATGGCTAAATAACCGCAAATCACTGCTACATTCATTAAGCTAGTTTTCATTAAATATGTGACTGTGCTGAAACTAAGATTAAAATAATTTAGAAGTAATTCCAAGTTTCGCATATCCTCACAAATTTGATTCAGCTTCCCATAAACTCTCCAATTCCAAGAGATGTGTCTGTATAGGCACATAAAAGATAATTGCAGTAAGTAATTTAAAAAAAGCTGCCTATTTTTTTCAAACAAAACTGCTTAAATAAATAAATCATATCGTCTGTGAAGAACCAAAATTACCCATATCCATTGTTAGCTAAAAACAAAATCAGCTATCTACAAAAATATTCAAATATGTCTTGAGAGTATTTACATAGAACATTTTGCACTTTTGAAAAATATGTAAATACAACATTTTCCACTTTTAAAACACATGGAACTAGACATTTCTGTACCTTTTCAACCACATGGAATTAGAAAACTTTGCACCGTTTTAAAAACGTGAAAATAGAACATTTTACACTTTTTCAAAAACTTGCAAATAATACTTTTTGCAATTTTCAAAAACTCCTAATTAACATTTTACGCATTTTTCTCATTTCGTGTTTTTATGACATAGCTCATTTTGATTGTATCTTAAGTTGGATATGAGTCATTTTAGTTCTTCACAGACGATATACTTTTTTATTAATTCTACTTACAAGTTTTGAATTGTCTGGGAAAGGATATCAGTTCGGAAGTTTAAGTACTGAATGAATGAAAGGACGACAAACGTAATAGAATAGCCCGAGGCTAGCATTACAAAGAAAAATAAGCAATCCAGAAGGAGAAAAGCCCATTTAGGAGTCAGTAACAATGTTTGCCAATCCAAAGGGAAAACAAAGATACCATTGTTGAGTAGAATGGAGTAGGTGAAGACAGGTATGTGCGGATCGTACAAGAAAACTGTTGGTAGGAGTAGCTCCAAGCCAAATATGTTGAATGGCAAGAATTTGAGAAATAATTCTATGAGACTTTTTCGTTCAGCTGTCAACAGGACGTCAGTGGAGCGAAGAAAAAACGCAAGCCATAAATCACATCAGAGATTTAAATTTATTTTGTAATTTTTTATATAATACTTACAACTATGTTAAATTATATGGTAAGTAGAGAACCAAAATAACCCATTTCCAATTTAAGGAAGAATCAAAATGAGCTAAATAATGAGCTCTCATAAAAAACAAAATTACTAACGTGCGCAAAATCCTAATTATGAGTTTTTGAAAAGTATAGAATGTTCTATCCACACATTTTTGAAAAATATGAAATTTTCTATTTACATATTTTTAAAAATTGTAAAATGTTCTTTTTGCACGTTTTTGAAAAGTTTAAAATGTTTTTTAGCTCGGTTTTTGAAAAATGTAAAATGTTTTATTTTACATGTTTTTGAAAAATGCAAAATGTTCTACATATTTGCATACTCCTTAAAAGTGGAAAATATTCCATTTAAATGCTTTCAGGATATGTTTCAATATTTTTGAAGATAGTGGATATTGTTTTTAGCTAAAAATGGATATGGGTCATTTTGGTTCTTCAAAGATATATGATATGTCGCTGGAAGTGTGGTCACTTTACCAGTCTTTCCCCTACTGCCCTTGACTCGACTCTGGAACGTATTGGATTCAAAGATGATTTTGCGCAGGATCTGGACGTATAAATCAGGCCATTGGAATGAGACTGTGAGATGAGAGAAGAAAATACAAACAAGGGTAAACTGAATCACAAAGACGAGTGGGATGTAAAATGAGTCATCTGCCTGCGTAGGATACAAAATAAGACGTGCAAGACGAGTTGTCAAAATGCAGATGTGGAAGGCAAATAAAACGGCCCATATTTTACAAATCCACAATTTCCATGGAGCTGTCTGGACCATTAGTTGTGAGGATTCTACAAGTTTTGAATTTCCTTTACGATCTTTCAAAACTTGAAATGGTAATATGTTGAGCATGCAAAGAATTGAGTATGCTCCAATGTTCCAACGCTGATCTTTTATAGTTAACATTTTATGCTGGCGATTTTCTACCTCCTAACTATGTAGGTTGGCTTGGCGTAGTATTCTGGGGAATTTTGAAGCTTTGAAAAGTTTTTAATCTAATCTATAATCTATCCAACAAAGTTTACACTGAATAGAAGGAATACGAATAAACACTGAACATAATATTATAATGAATTGCAAAATCCCATGGACTATCTGGGTCAAGTTGTGACAATTTGGTTATAATTGCCTGAAAAATGAGGAATAATTATTTAATAATTGTAACAACTTAACTCTTTCACTATTTATAAAATCGTTATATTTCCTCTATTACCCTTCGTCACTTTGCCAATTAATTTTGTTTACACATACTTTCATAATATTATGTAGTTTAATAATAATAATATTATACTATAGCTTCAAACTGTTTCGAACTATTTAATTGTAATAATGCATTAATTAAAACATTAAAGGGACACTTCTGGTCTTTAATTATTCTGCTAATAAATAATTTGTCAATAAACACAGTAAATACACAACATTGCCCACATTTCTATTTTGATGTTCGGTATACCAAACAAATTCAGCAAAATAATTGTGCTATTTTGAATTTGCTGGTAATGATGTAATATGAACTCCCGTAACCATTTAATTTCCCCTAAGAAATAACAACATTAGGTATATTATTTAGTATAGAATAGAAATAGTACGCTATTACTCAATACAACTAACATCCTAACAATATTTTACCTAACAACAATTATTTCAAAGTTTGATTTAATTTTGCAAAACTCTTCAATTCGCTCTTCGCTCCCACCTCAATACCTGATCATGACTATAATATGAAGAGACTATAGAAACTTTATGCTATGTTCTTTTTGAAAATGACAGATTACTTAAAACATAACGTCGACTTTATATAAGTTAAACCTATACAGCAAAAGCATTTGCCACTTAATTGCATGCAGGGCTGGACGAAGGAATTACTTTTAGGAAGCAATATATGTTTTTATACAAAAACCACCATTTTGATTTTATTTATGGTTTTCTTTGGTAAAGCAAAATGTTGTATTTACATGGTTTTGAAAAGTTCAAAATGCTCTTTTTACTTGATTCAGAAAAGTGCTTTTTTAATATTTTATTTACATGTTTTGAGTAAAGTGGAAAATGTTTTATTTCCATGTTTTTTTTTTAAATGTGCAAACAAATTTATTTTTCATGATTTTGAAAAGTGTAAAATATTTTATTTTGCATGTTTTGAAAAAGTAAAAATGTTCCATTTACACATGTTTTGGAAATTCAGGCAGCGTGCGAGCTGCCTGCGCTGAACGCATTATCCGGCCCTGATTGCATGACATCAACTCTAATTTTATCTACTGTAATACTCCACGTAACTTATCAACTTATGTATCAGTATAATACTACGACCTTTTTAATAGGAATCAGACTACGTGGGCGACTACTCAAACTCGTTTTTCCAAGCAGGGGCGGACTGGTTACATTTAGGGCCCGGGAATTTTTAATGACAAGGTTTGGCTATCAGGGGGCCCACACTGAGCCGAGGGGCCCAAGGCTCCCGTTTACGTAATGTATAAGAA
>JAQFZE010002196.1:0-15190 GCA_034695245.1 Dicyrtomina saundersi | reverse complement strand
CAATAAAATCAAAATGGTGGTTTTTGTATGGAAACAAATTGCTGCCTAAAACCAATTCCTTCGTCCGGCCCTGATTCTTTAAGTTATTTAGAACCTTTTCAAATTTTTATAAATCGTGATTATACATTTTTGCATATTTCAAAAATATTTAATCAGAGAATTTTGGAAATGTTATTAAAACACACTGGCATGCCCGAAAGTTTTAAAAAGCACAATAACATATTTTTGGAAATTTAAAAATTTAAAATATCCTGTACTGCTTCTTCGAGGACGCCTATATTATGAGGATATAATTATTTCAACACTACGTTACTTGCAGACAGACACCGGGCATTATATGGCATTGGGGCATGGGTGGCAGTACAGTAGTTGTAGTCTTGAAATCTTCCTCATTCAGAGCTGTACTTACGTAGTAAAAGTAATCTTCCTCTAACTGATATTTCTATTTCACCGCTGCCATCACCTTGAGCTCCTCCAACTGACTCTATTCTACGTGTCTCAAGATGAGTTCCTCCTTCCAAGTGCACGAATGCCAACCAAAATTCCATTTTATGCTCATTTCATCCCAAGTCCACTCCTACGTACTCATGTTGTACAGAGAGACAGATACCGATGAGGAGAGAGCTAACTGGATCTCTCATTTTTCTTCATAATAAGAAAGTCGTAAATTATGATGAGTTGTACACTTCAAACTTAAGCATGCATTGAATACTTCTTCAAAAATTCAAATACGTGACACATTTGCCACGAGCCAAAATATACAAAAACAATAAAGGATAAGAAAAGCCATTCAATCTCGGGCTGTAGGAAGCGGCTTGAGCTTGATATTTTATAGCTATTTCCGATGGAGGAACCAAAACAAAACAGTCTATACGTACATACATCTACTCTATCGTAACACCAGTACTACCACCGTGATATTATTATTATTATTATTATTATTATTATCATCATCGTAGTACGGAATAAAATACAGGGAGGGTGTGTGCCGATGTCCAATGTCAATGCAGTGCTATTTCCTTTGAGCACGATTCCTCCTTTTCCCTTCCATTGAATTGTATAGTGTATTTTAAAAATATCTTTAGACAATTCCACATTAAAACTTAAGTAAAGTTGGACCGCGATGTAATAAAATTGAAGCTAATATTTTGGACGTCTCAGTGCGTCTCAGCTGTAAAATATATTTCTGGGTGTCCATTTTGTATTTGTGTATTTGTAAGGTTCTCCGACGATGATTTGGATTTGGAGTTGGGCACAGAAAGAGGGAGAGAGAGAGGAAGACGAGGAGAAACGTTATTTTTTTCTAAAAGCATAATACACATATTTCAGTCTTGGTTTTGATGACTGTAAAAAATTATGTGATGAGCGTGAAAGGCGAGGTAAATAGTAAATAGTAGGAGAGGTGCTTGTGTTAATCTGACATGGCATGTCATGTCATGTGGGCAGACGAAACGATGCCATCGCTCCGCTCGCTATCGACATTATTATCAACAATATGCACTCTCATTTCACTCCACCGTATTACTGTTTATGTAGACAGATACCGCACCGCTATTACTATATATTCCTCAGTACATCTCCCGCGTACTGAGAGTCCGTGAATAGATGATCAGATGTGAACCTCAAGCTGCTTGCTCTCCTCTGGGATTCTGAGAGTACAAATGAAGTTACATGCAGACACGTAACCTTTACTTTTCTATGTACTTCTGGCCCGGCTCTTATAGGGTACATACATGCGTGTGTTTTCTATTTTCTACATGATTGGTGGTGCGATGGCTCTGTCCGTAGTAACCCGTAACATTATGAAAAGATAATAGAAAATGCCGACTGAAGATGAGTAACTGCACACCAGGCGTATGTACTCGTCATATGATGAGTGTGAAGGGATGAACTGACTGCTCGATATTACTCCTAATAAACGGTTATTTTCCCAAACGGTATGCTTCACGTACAGCGCTCGTCTACCTCACAATTGTTTCGTCTCTCGTCGTACGGTGAATTAGTAGTAACAATGTTGTGCGGAGAGAGAAAAAAATTCTCTATGATTACTGAGCTAAATAAATGGCTCGTGGGTGCTCTGACAGTCAACATTAATATGTTTACAGCCACACTAGAACACTATAAGGACTAACTACTTACATCTCCTCTGTGCCTTGTTATTGTGGAGGTTGTGCATGCTGCATGTGCTTGATCGTGGTCCTCGTCGTCGTCGTCGTCGTCATCGTCGGATTGTATTGTACAAGTGTACTAATATAAATTGAGTACCTACACATGCAATAATAAAATACATGAACATGTTATGACCGTTTATCTGTGGCTGACGATGAGTTGAACAACAAAGTTCAACCGCTCACACCTTGAATCTCATTACTCAACTGAGATGGTAGAAAGAAAGGAAAGGATGAAATAAATGAGTTGAATGGGAAGTGAACAGATGTACGACCCTACATAAAAGCTCTCACCCACTCGATCTTTCTTTCCGTGTGCCAAACTAAATACCCGCACCGCTTCTTTCACCCTCGGGTCATCAGTCCATAATCATACAGCATCACCATGGTCGCGTCAACCCTCCCAATCTACAGCTAATTTCTATATAACTTACCTTCCTACGTCTATATAATTTTCAGCACTAAATTCATTTGTTTTATTTTTCATGGATCTTCTCCTTCCTCATCCACTCATCCTACAGTTGTTTTTGTTTTTATAATCGAATTTTTATAGACCTTGAAAAAATTCCAAGTTTGCCACGCTCATGATAGTCATAAATTGTAATTTCCGCCCATGCAGATACAATATTGTACAGTACGAGCTATTAACATTAACAACTTTAAACTATATTGTATCAGTCACAAAATTCTGCAGTCCTTGTCCATACAGAATTACGTGTTAAAGTCCTACAGTACACTATCCTTGTGATCCAAGTAACTAATAATGGTAAGTGTGGTTTAAGTTTAGTTTTGCATCCCTCTGGCTCTGGCCTACGCTGGGCCATAGGTTCTAAGTGATTTAAATGACACATGAGACGTTTTCCAGTAATGCGTGGAGTGTTCGGCATGAGCAGGACTACGTATTTAATTTCATTCATTCACGCTCCGCACCTTCAGTTGGAGGCTTGAGCCCTCAGACCAGCGAGAGAGAGACAGATCACTCACAGTTGTTTGGATGCGGATTTGGAGGAAAGCACTCAAAGTGGATGTGGAAGTAGGAGGAAGGACGGGGAGGCTGCTGGGGAGAAAATGGAAATAACACTCGACTCGAGCCCTGTATCAATGAGCTTATTAATCGTGCGACAGAAAGCTTAATCATTGGAATAGAGGGAGATTGAAATAAATCAACATAATAATGGACAGGTAAATATCACATATGATACTGAAACATGGGGAAGGTGAG
Source organism: Dicyrtomina saundersi (assembly GCA_034695245.1). NCBI lineage: Eukaryota > Metazoa > Arthropoda > Collembola > Symphypleona > Dicyrtomidae > Dicyrtomina > Dicyrtomina saundersi. Next base: position 11,800 of record JAQFZE010002196.1, on the reverse strand, counting down.
GCTGGCGCTGACGCTGGATCTCCTATAGGGCTACATATAGGTATAGGAGTAGTAGGGTAGGGAAGGATGGTAATATATTATATGTGGAGGAGACTGTGATGAGGCTGCACTGCGAACGTGAACTGTAGATATGGTGGATGTGGATGGGACCATCTTTGGTCTTTGAATGAACAAACGATAATCTGGATCAGTACTGTGATTCCCGCTGTGTCCATGTGATAGTCTAGATTATTCTCACCTGTCCTCAGACCTTTGTGTATTTACTTGCCTCCGATTCACTGTCTTCGTACTCGTGAGTGAGGTACGTTTATTTTGGGGGGACTGGTGTATTTGCTCTTCCATCCGCACTATCACCATAGCATCACATTCTGTCTGCGTCTGTATTCTGGATCTCCTACCACACAAGTACCACCAATCATGTACATATATATTTGAGTGGAAACTGCACGTTCATGAAGGGAACTTTAGCCTAGGCCTAGGAGCTATCTGTGCATAACATAAGCAATAACCTGAAAGCAAATTCAAAGGGAAACTACCAATATGCATAATGTGCATACATACTGTATCTGATTCCTCCCAGACCCAGAGCATCCCTACTGCTCAGCACACGAGTCCACAAACGACGAGATGAGAAGAGCAGACTTGTATTTGTAGTTTTGTATCCGTAATTAACGGGAAGCTGAATGAAGGTGGACACCTTGAAGCATCACTGGCGCACGGCTAAAAAAAATGACAAGTAGTAAGCCTCTGTTTTCCTCCGCACTTCTCCTGTACTACACCACTATACTTTGTGTATGGGAGGCATTAGGTCGGGGTCGGACTTTGGGCAATAACAATGCTTGAGACTAATACTAATCGTACCCACTGATATATAGGTAGGTAGATAGGTACATATTTTACGTGAAACCAGAGCACACTATAGAAGTTCTTTAAACAATACAGTTCCAGCTGCTCACTTCCAGGGCCATGTCCATAGGTTCAGGTCGTACAGTCGTAATCGTATATTTCTCCGTGTATGATGTAATCTTTAGGAAATAATGTAATTTCTCCACCAAGGATCTGAACCGTTTAAAAATACAACTCATCACATTCGATCGTCCATTAATAAAGCTTGCGCTCGCATGGCTTGTGTCTATAGGTATAAGTCTGCTGTCTGCTTCGGATTTCCTCCGAATCTTCAATCTACCAATCTACCAAAACCAAAACCAAAAAAACGAAAAAATGAGCTGAATGAGAATGCACAAAAGAGTAGGGGGCGCTGTTGACGTCTTCTAGTGATCGGATAGCGTATACTATATTTTCACCATTGCAGTGACTTGTGAGATTGCTTTTATACGCTATACTATCTATTACTATCTTACGCTACAATCCATTTAATAGATTGGATTTTTAAATACAAATTCGGTGATTGATTTGTATTTGTACAATTAGGGCATTTATTTGAGCTGAGCGGGTATCTTTATGGAAATATCGTTTGAATCGATCTATATGTATGGAAACCTCAAAAATTGAGTTTTCATTTCATTCAAATTTACATTAAATTTATTTAATGCTATATTGTACCTGCAACCTACAGCGTTTCTATAGTAGTAGTTTCTATTGTACCAGTATACCCACATTTTTGAATTCAACTCTCTCTTCATGTAGTTCTGAGCTCTTGCTCTGTATCTGTATTAATGATAGGAGGGATGAGTGTTGAGAAAATCAAAAAGAAAATATAACATAAACTGGAAATTTTTAACGTTGTAAAATCTGAGGTGAGCTTTTTGACTCTAACTCCTCGTCTCTGCTCTGATACACTATTTACTTGATGATTAGGGAACCGAAGGGAGTTTTTTGAGCTTTAGCAGGTTTACCTTTTAATTTAATGTAAGTGTATACTTTGCCTTATCTCTCCTTCAATACACCTGGCCGGGGAAAATGTCAAAAGTTGAGGAGACAAATCTGATGGATCCCCCTCTCTCGCTATAAATACTAAAAACATTTTTTAAATGCAATCTATCCAAGCTACTTTTCTACTGCACCCCCATCGTGGAAGGGCGCAGGGAAAAAATTTAATTTAGTTTCAATTTCAATTTGAATGAATGACACTGTTCCATTTTTAATGCATTATGTAACTTGGTGTGTCCCTTTCTACCTATCTGCTATGTCTATGTCCCTAAATGTGTGCTAGACCAACACGGTCCGTCTCATAATAATGGGTTGATTCATACGAGGCGGTCATTGACTGGAGGGACAAAAACTTATCGTGAGATACTTGGTCTTTTCTAAGTTGAAATCGACAAGGGAAGAGATGAGATTATTGAGAGATGCATTTGAGTATTAGTATGATTATGTCTTGTTAGTTTGGCTCGTTGGTTTTGGGAAGATGTGATTGGGACTCTGGGACTGTGGCTCGTTGGTATGGTATGGTGTAGGAGATGAATTTGGTGGTTCATTCATTCATATTATGTGAAGGACTTGGCTGGGCATATGGTCGACGACGACGACTCACTCGCTGTGTCTGTCCGTGTGTAGGTGGGGTTGGAGCAGAATAATGTCTTGATGTCACAGGCATTAGCAGTGACAAATTGCTGTTAGTTATGAAGGAATGATTACATGCTATAATTCATCTCATTTTTATGGGGCTGAGAAAAGGATATAAAGTATATTTTGATTTTCCCATTTCAAATTTAGTCACTTGCCATATTTAAAGTAACAAAAGCTTTCATGTCTTATTTATTTTGTCGTCCCCATCACCACCATCATCATCATCATCATCATCCTTCAAGACTCAGCATAGGGAAGGAATTCATTCTCATTGTGTACTTTCATAACAAACCTAAATCCCTAATCGCACACACATCATCTCCGTGTCTAGCGAGCATTATTATGTGCAGAGCAGAGAGCCAAGTGGTTTGAGGATGGGAAATGGGAAGTAATTCAATTCAATCAAATAAATGGGTAAGTGAAAGTTACTTGCTAATTATTTACAGTGTAAATTGGCATAAATCATCATTATCTTCATTACTACTATCATTATCATTTTGTTTTACTCCACATCATAGACTCATCTCATCAGACTACGATCAAATGTTTGAGCGGGAAATCAAATCAACATGTAAATCACCAGTCTAAAAGAATGATATAGTAAACACCTACACCTACACTCGCATTTTCATTTTACTTGAAATAAAAACATTCTTCAACTGTACAACACTACATCTTCATTATACTCAAGGTTACATTTTTTACGGCTCTTATTCCCGTGATTATTTCACCGGGTAGAGGCTAAAGAGGGAGACGTACAGAGCATATAGAGCGGAGTGGCAATCTCAATGAAATGGTGTGGCATAGTGTGGAAGTTTCAAAAGTAAAACTAAATCCAAAGGGTTGTCTTTACATTCCGGCTCCGGGTTATTGTGTAGGAGGACAGAAGGACTAATGTAAATAAGAAAGAAGGAACGGGGAAAAAAATCCTTTAAAAAAGTGCGGATGATAGTTTGGAAGTTTGAACTGAGGATGCGAGGACATAGGCAATAAGGAGAGCGTGGTAATGTAATGTCGACGTCGACGGCATTAGAATTGGTTTGGTCTTTGGTCTCTCTCCCTCTCGCTCTCTGAGTCAGTCTGACTCCTTTTTAAAAAGAGATTGCCGACAAAAGAGACTGAAATTTGTTATGTGATCCTGTGTGTGTGTGTGTGTGTGTGTAGAGTTTTTTATTTATTTCACCCTTTTACGTGTTCCTTGGGTTTTCTAGTTGTTTATAGGTATAGATTTTCCCTCAATGAAATGAGTATTCGTAGTCGACTGAATCGGACTTTCCGGAGTTTAATTTATGTAATGCCCTGCTTGAGCGATAACTGATGAAGCACATCTAACGATTTCACGATAGAACATCAAGAAAAGGATAGAGTAAATTGGATTAAACTAGAAAAAAGCTTAAGCCAACATCCCAAGTAAGTCATCCTGAAAGTCTGCCCGAAGGATTTACCTTCTTCGCCTTCGCATCTCCTCGGACCTAAATACATATAGGTAGGTACATTACTCATATATGTATTTCAGTTTGTATCATAGTGTCATAGGATCATTGAGGGGATGGAACCTATACTCTCGTTCTTGTCTTTCCTTCAGCAGAGCAACAACAGTGGAAATGAAGTTTTTTAAGTTTAAGTTTACTTGGTCGAACAGGAAATGATTTAAAGAGTTACACACATACATCAGAAAGTGAAGAACGGAGCACCCAGAGCAGGTTCATGCTTATTTCTTTATCGGCATGCCAAATTTAAAATACCGACAAAACACAATATTAAGCGTAGTACATGAATGAGTGCACCAGCGACAGTATACCTACCCACCTTACGATTCACCCACACACAGACACACGCATGTACACTTTTCCCCATCCTTTTCCTCATCTCACTATGTATTAATGTGCACTACCGTCCACGTCTACCATTTCCCTAAAGTCTAAAGTTGAAGTTCTTTACTACCGCCAAAGTGCACACGACTTGACATGGATATGGATATGGATATGGATGCATAGTACATAGTGTATTTGGTTTTGAGGAGATCGGCATCATCGGCATCGGCATCGGCTTGGAGAAGAAACCCTTTAAGAGTTTTACTCAATTTTCCCGTTGCTCTCCCTTTGAACTTTGACTACGGCTTTTTCCTCCCATCTCTTCCTCACATTATTACTATTATTGTTGTCAACTCCAAAGTCAAAGCATTCCAAATTTCAATTCCAATCTTCTGGATTGCGTAACATCTATATGCATGCACTACTGATATATGAGCCTCATAGTGTCAGGCCTCAGACACTACAATCCTGATATATAGGTCGGTAAGCATGTAATCCGATGGTCATGGTGCAGTGGACATGTACATTGGCGTACAGGTACTAATATGGCCCGTACACAAATTATATATACCCTATGGTAAAGAATGCATGCATTACTTATTTTGAATTAGCCATGTGTAAGTAAAGTACACGCTCCACGACCACGACTACAGATGTATCAGATGAGGATCAGACTCACTCATTCAGTCGCAGGCAGATGGTCCTGAGCATAAGTGTACATAAATGCTTTAAGAGATACCAGATCTTATGGTATATGGTTATTATCTTTTTTTCCGAATTCCTTAACCGTTTAGTCTTATTATACTTTGATTTAGTTGTGGTCACATTTTAAAACCTTTCAATTATTGATTTCAATTTTTTAAAGAAATAATTCAAGCATAGCATAGCCTTATATACCTGAGACTGTATTTTTTTGAGTTGGGATTCTTTTGCCAATGCGGATGTCTCAAAACTGTTTTTTAAATGTGTTTTTGGGTTAACGGATTGAAACGTTTGTCGTATTATATTATCCATTAACGGAACATTGGTATTTTGTGAGTATATACAATTGGTAAAATTTTTAACAAGATTAATTTAAACGTGTACATGCAGTCCGTCCGTCACTAACTAGGAAATAAAACTTTAAAAAATTTCAAACAATTATTCAAACTATATGTACCTAGTTTGTATTAAGTCAAATTTAAAATCAAAATCGTGCAGAGGGCAAAGATTTAGGTGCTATTAGAATCACATCAATAAAAGTGGAACGGGCTCTCATAGTATTATTATGTGTTTAGGTCATCGGATTCTTGTTGGTACGTGTAATCATTGGTCATAACAATAAAAAAAAACACACGTTCACGGTCGGAACATAGTCATGTTTCTATATATTGAACCGAAAAGGATGATGAAGGTCCAGGGAGAAAAAAAGGATATATTAATGTTTGACTGATGAATTTATTCAAAATCATTATTCATTTTGGTTGATCATTAGATAGTGATGGTTTGAGTGATTCTTTTATGTATCATTTGTAGACGATTTAAGTGAGGGGACCATTAGGAGGCAAAGTAGTACGTGCGAGGAAACTGAAAGTACAAAATTGAATACTATCTTTCGCTTCGCTCAGGAAAAATGGGAGAGAGAGAGAGATGGAAAAAGAATGGAGGCATCGCATCGCTCAATCCCAAATCGAACTCGAACTTTAGCATGAGGAGCTCCTCCGGTTACGTTACAAATTTCCACCACTCCATTCTTTCTAATAACGACAACGACAACCACCACCACCCTCGTTGACAATGCTGACATTAGCATGTTTTATCAGGGATCACCCAGCCGGTCTGACGTTGACGACTCATACTCATCATATCGCCCTCCGTATGAAAAGGATAATTTGTCATACTATCACTCAATATCATCAACTTTACGCAATTTCCTTTACAAATAAAGACAAGATTTATGTATGTGCTCCGCTTTTAAAGTTTCTACCATCCAGACCCAGACGCTTGCTCTTACTCAACGGATCTACACACTACACATTCATTTCATAATTTTTTCCACTATTTTTTTTTCTATAGCAGTGAATCTCTCTGATTAGGGCTCGATGGGATCATAATCATAAAATCGTAACCATGATCGTTTCTGAATTGTGACTGGTAGTGTAGCTTGTAGCAACTGCGTTTCTAACTTTTATTTGCGTAAGATTAATTTCCACCGGTATTATATGCTACTTACACTTACTTCCTACGGATATTACACATTCTCATTTCCGCAGCAAAACTTTTTCAAGCGGGTAATTAATAGAGCGGGTATTATTGTATGTAGTGTTTATATGGAACCAGTACCATGTATTGATATCCGATTTTATAGTAAAATGATACAGTATGAAATGGTCGTAAGGCATTTGCTCCCCGGACATTTGCTACCCAAAGTAATAAACGCGTGGAAGTTTGATAAAAGTCATAGTAATTTTACTGCTTCACGAATAGTTAAATTAATTATTTTGTTATTGGGTAGCAAATGCCCGGGTAGCAATTTTGCGGGCAGCAAATTTCCGGGTAGCAAAACATTCTCCAGTAGAAAATCTCCGTTTATCAGAATTATTCATATCGTCGGTAAAAAAAGCAAATCCCCAGCTTTCAAAAAAATTTAACCACATCTTAAAAATGTCTAAATGCAAAACCGCATTATTTTTAAAATGTTACAAAGCAAAGCCGCATTTTCCTAGGAAATTTCAATGCAAAGATGCGGTTTTTCTTTTAGATACTTTAAGATCAAAAAAGTAAATTTAAATACTTAACATTTAAAACATACACAGCACTTGAAATTATTTGGAGTGATGAGTACTAGTAATTAATCATAGAAGAATGATTTCTATTTTACTTTTTAAAAGAGAATTAAATACTGATATATTAAGACTTGGCGGTTCGGAGCACTGATGATTTGGAGGAAAAGGAAGCTCAGATTCGAATTATTGAATTCGAGTGCGAAACATTCCCATTTTTGAGCCGACAGAAATGTTTGGTAGACTGGATTCAGAATTTAAGCAAGGAGAGGGCAGACAGGTCGTAATTTAAATACTTATGATAATAATATAATACAAGATTTTGATTTCCATACTTTTCTCGAAGCCCACCAACGCCGTCTAAACAATGTTCAAATAAAAGATTACTATAGATAATTCAAGCCAGAGAATGGTAAGCCGGAGCACTCGTGATGGTACATTCTCCCAACATTATTATTATGTATATGATCGTCGGCATTAAGGAACGTCAACGTTTGCATGAAATAAAAATGTTTCTTCAGCGCCAAACGTCACCTCCCATGCAGCGAGTCGAATCGCAAAATGGCCCTTTGAAGTACTCCATGCATAGGGTTGCCTGCTTCCCTCGCTTCCTTAAACCAACAGAAAATCTTAATAGCTCCCGTATAACTGCGCCACAGCACCAGCGCCAGGGATCAGGATCCGTAACTTCCTATTATACACCATATTACTCTTAGGCAGTCGTGCATACATGACCTGAAACAATTTCAATGTAATACTATACAAACTACCAACTAAACAGAGAGTATAGTGTAGGTAAGTTTACTCTAGAAAACTTTTATACTTCAGCTTTAAGATTATGAAGCGAGAACGAGAACGGTCGCTTTAGTGGCAGTCCTGTTGCTTGGGCTGGAATGGGACAATCCGACCGAATATTCTTAGCATGCTTAAAAAAATTTTCATGGGCCTTAAGATAGGCTAAACCTAAAAAAGCTCAAATATTATGGACCGTGACCAAACTAAGTAAACGAAGAGAAAATATCTATGAAATATGCTCATTCTTCACATCCTCTCATTTTCTGTACGGAAGCAAAGATACCTGCGTAGATATTGCAACCAGACATTTTTTGAAATTTTTCCACCAAAACGAAATTTTGAAATTGTAAGGTTCTAAATAGAAAATAGTTACCCAATAATGTTTAGATTTTTCAATTATTTTATAAGAACTAACATTTTTTAAATAATGACTTTCTATTAGTAGGTGAGAAGGGGAATCATAGTATTTTAAATACGAGTTTAGGGGAAAATGTCCTACAACCAGTATTCTACACGCAATAGCTAAATTTCTTCAATATGTTTCCACTGTTTGGAGTCTATGCTCAGACATTCTGTATTGTAATGTGAGTGGACGATATGCTGATTTTGAGCAATACCTACAAAACATACTTTATGCTTATTGTTATTCATGAAAACAATCACAAAGACAAAGCCGCATAAGAGCATGTTACATGTGGATTGTGACAGAGCACTGTGTGAAGCATCAGTCATATAGTAAAAAAGGCTATACAGAGGTAGGCAGTAGGTAATAGTTGTAGGCCATGCCCACAACTGACAGAGCCCCATGGGCTATGCTACTTGTTCTGTCCCATCCCATCAACATATTGGCAGACATGTGTTATTTTCTCATTAGATATTTTCCTCAGTCACCCGTCATAATTGATCTTTAAATTTCTGTTGTGTAAAGTCGACGAGACTTGATTTTTTTTTCATCTTTCGTTTCATTACGTTACATTACACTGTCGCACGTCATGCTTTTGGCATAAGTACTACACTACTACTAGTACTGCTGGTGTTTTGGTGTTTTGGTTGGACATAAAAGGTTCTGTGTACTACAAGTACAGGACATGCAACAGTAGGTTACATTGTTATTGTTGTTGAGGCACTGACTATACGATGAAGTAAACCTGATTGAATTTTGTTTTGTAATTTAATAGAATAGATGGCTTCGATAAATGAAATAATTGAATTCTCCTGTGTCCTGTCTGGCTCACTCTAAATTGTATTTAATGAAGGAGAAAGTGAGCGTGTGCCAGTGGTCTATAAAACTCAAACTATGTGCTATTCAATTTCATATATGATTCTTTAATTTAACTACAAAGGATCTTCACGATCAATGCTGGTAAGATAATGGCCATAGTAATAGTAATAGCGTATATAGTAGTATAGTAATAGTACCTACCTACCTATATATTGAATTGAAGGCATCAAAAAAATTCAAAATACAATTGACCATTCTTGAAATTGCATTATTTTCAGAGGTTGTGCGAAAAAAAAAACAAATAGAAATGGGTTGGTGTTGGCAACTCCACCGTCTCCGTCAGTCACTCATGGACTAAAACTCAGGGATGGATGTGGTCGTGGTCAGAGTGAGATAAGCCGAGTGAGAAAGTCTAGATGATATTGATATTGTTTTGCATTGTATGAGCAGAGGCAAACCCACGGTCAACTTCGTAGAATAAGAACAACTTGCAGTGTGGACGTCCACCACCACCACCAACCAACCAACACCTCCATCATTCATTCATTCACTCGCACCAGAACCGTTTCAATCCTCAACAATAGCTTTTCAGAGAGATACGATGCAAGTACGAAAAGGAACGACAAGTTACCATCTCAAACAGATCCACAAGAGATTGGGATGATAATAGTATATGGGAAGAGTGTGAGTAATATGGGAATGAAACAAGTGAATGAGTTACAATAAATAATTAATGATCTGGATCGTAGGACGAGAGCGATTCCTCTTTTCCACTTTGTAACTATACCTACCTATAGGTCCTTACCACATAATGTATTTCGCTTTTACATTCCAATTTTCTATCGTAGTTGAAGGGGCAGTGTTACACCAAACAAGCGATTTTCAAAAAATTTCTAAAATTCAGTGAATAAAAGTTGTAATCAAATTTCGGATTTGTAAAAAAAATTAGAAATAGAGCGTCGTAGGGATGGTGGTGAATTGTCAACGATGATATGAATTGACAAGCTATAGATATAGTTGCACATAATAAAATGGAAAAAAACACACGATAAAAATAATATTATTTTTATGAAAAAAAACATGAGACACTTGCACTTCCCAACTTCTGCTATCCTAAGAACAGTTCCAGACACGCACATGCCAGGCTTGTGCTTACCTTCATTTTTCTATAGACGAACGTTTGCAAGATGGAAACGACAACGATTTTAGGAGCTGTTTCGAGCCTCGACTTTGGCTTCCAAAAGGACAGGGGGACAACAGGGCGGAAGTTTTAGTCATACAACCGCGGATTTCCTATACAAGAGAAGGCAAAGCATATAGGGACAAACATGAAATTCAAACAAAAATTTAACTCTTCTCTTCCCATTTTCCCATCGACATCGACCCAATCAATTTAAAAGCTCATGTCGCGTGGCTAAGAGTAAATCCACAAAATAGAAAACAACCAGTGGTCGAATGGTTCTGTGCCTAGTGATATTCATCTTACGATTAGTTTTAAGCTATACTCGTGAGCATTGAGTGTGGACCATAGATTGTAGATAGGTATTGTTATTCTCACTGTATACTATACCCCTACAACATCTGCATACATCATCCATTTTCCCTATGCCCGATGTCCCTGTTCCACGTGCGCCACAAGAAAAACACACATAATCATGACTGGTCCCAGATTCCGATTTGATTGGATACAATAGTAGAGCCCGTGCGATTTAAAAATATTCATTTACACATACTCATTCAACACTGTATTTACACTTGTACCTACTCACATTATTGTCCTTTTCATCTTATTTCATATTTTGTGAAAACCAAAAGTAGTAGACATGAGTAGGGAATAATCATGGAAATCCTTCTTTCCCAATTGACTTGTCAGTGTCACATCACACCGCTGGGCACAACGACGACGGCGACGGCAGTTGCTCAAATCTAACAGCTATACGTTTCCTGTGATATGATGTAGACTGTAGGCAGTTCCAGACTCACATGCTTTTGCTAGCTACAGTAATGCACAAACATTTGTAAAAGGGGTTAGAGTGCTGACTGACACTGACTGAGTCAATTTGACTCACCATAATCATGTCTTCTTATTTTGTTCACATCCAACTTAGCAAGCTCTCAAATGCAACAATGGAAACTGCCGTCAGTCTTCAAGTCAACAACTGTTCTTTCTATGTGTCGTCGTCGTCGTCAAATATGAAACCTAACACCTGTTAAAAAGAGTGGTCCACATAGTCATTCGCTAAAGCTAACGAATGATTTTGGAGACTTTAAACTTACTCTTCTTTCAGTTTTAGTGTATATAGCCAAGCACCTATAGCATCTTTACCCACTACCATGTTCAAATTCCCATAAAATGCACCAAAACTGTCAGCCAATGTAGCCGGTGCCGGTATAGCATATACCAACCCTAAACTAGTATTAGTATTGGTATCGTCCGAACTAGGTATAGTGGTAATACACACACGGTGCTATTTGAAACGAAGGACACCCTCTACTAAAGAAATTTACTTTATTTTACTTGAACAGGTTGAAATTTAAAAAATTTTAAAAAGCAAACTCAATGATTTTCCCACAAATTTTCCAAAAAAAAAAACAAAAACTAAATATAGAATTATTTTTTTAATACTTGTAAGCATTCAATTCCTAATCCAGCAAAATCATGTGTAAGTGCGTAACTG
>JAQFZE010002195.1:0-15193 GCA_034695245.1 Dicyrtomina saundersi | reverse complement strand
GTTCTATTCACATGTTTTTAGGAAGTGCAAAATGTTTTATTTAAACGCTTTCAAGATCATAAAATATTTCAATATTTTTGTAGATAGTAGATTTTGTTGTTAACTAAAAATGGGTATGGGTCATTTTGGTTCTTCACCGACGATATGTATGTACCAAACCAAAGTATACTGCTTAATACGAAGCCCACCACAAACTGCATTTCTATATAACCGTATAAATTCTAGACGAGAAAAAAGAACATAGGGAAGGGCAAAAATGGATTGTAAAGTCAACGGAGACAAAACTTTTATATAAAATCTTACAATTGAATTTAGTCTCAAAAAATCACAGTCACCTTGAAATTCAGAGAAAATATTGATATAGCCTATTAATCGCAAGATTACAGATACAATCGGGATGAAATATTGAATTTCAACAAGGAACGAATTCAGAAAAGAGAGATAATTTACGATGAGAGGAATGTGAGCGTCAACGTTCAACGTACTCAAACTACATAATAGCAATGACAGTAGGAGGGAGTAGTAGTAGGCAGTTGGTAATAAGTTGTGTTCACTAAGGTCAACAAATACATGTAAAGTCGGCAGTGCCTAATGATGAGACGACGACCCTGACTGCATAATAGAAAATCTACATAGCCTAGGCCCTAGGATAAGCTTCTTTCTTCCCCTTATTGCCTCTCTCTCTCTCCTTTGACTTTTAGCCTTTGGGTTGAGCCGACATTGGGAATTATTATCGAGAGAAAAAAAATAACATCCATGAAATGAACCAGCAACTTCTGTACTCGTAACGAAGGTAATATAACAACAAATTCGGTTTTAAAACTGACATTTATGGCTAATAATTTGTTTCCTTCTGGCAATTATGTATATATGTTCGTGCCTCAAAATTACGTAATACGTAATTCTTTTTTCTAATCATCATTTCTTCTTGGAGAGTACAAAGCATGACTATGTTCTATTTTAGGCGGATTACGAATATATACTTGCCTTTAAAAAAAAATCCAAACTACAAACAAATATAGAGAGCACGAGATTCTTGTATGTAGAATAACGTCCTGTCGACTCTTACAACAAGCTTTATAATTATTGTGGTTGGTTTAACTTTGGCTTGATGCGCTCTACAGCAGCATTTAAACTATATGAACAGTGAATACACAAAAAATTAGTTCAACTTGGCTCTGGGCTTCCCTGTGAAAGGAAAGGAAAATATAACGTGTGTATATATAACATAATACATGAATCTGTCATGTCACGAGAATGAGAATTTCAAATTCCTCAACGAAGGAAATGAGCTTGCCAAGAAATTTTCGCCCTATTTTTGTTGACCCTGAATTAAATCATGTGATTGGGTTTTTGCCATTTATATATTCGTATTTGAATGGGTTAGCGGGTGGGTGGGTGTGTTCCATTTTAATGTTGCACTGCACTTTGCATTTCTCTGTGTAACCAAGTAGGTAATCATATTTGCCACTACTCACTCACTCACTCAATACTGAGAGAGAGTACACACACAACTCGACGCTCTTCTCTCTTATGCAGGGCAATGGCAATAATAGTAATAGGAATAGGAATATGGAGACGCAAATGAAAGCAAAGTGCACATTTCCGCTTACAATACCGTTAAATGTTCTAGTGGCCAGTCTAAAAATGTCATTCCATAGCCCACAGATTTATTTCCTGTATACTTCCCAATTTAATGTATAGTCACGGGCAATGATATATGCATACCAAAGTATATAATTAATTAAAAGAAATTCACGTGAAAAATACAAAATGTACAGAGAATCTGTCCACTCCCTACTTATATAGATACAGCATTCAATTTTATATTGGTATATCCGTGTAAACTGTATTAGCCATACACCTATACACATGCATTATTAGACACATTTCCTTTAGCTGAAGACAAGCTTTCCCCGCCCATCCATCTATCTATCACTATGCTTTGTTTTTCAAACAATAAATTTAGTTCAAGACTCCAGAGTGAAATGGGACAAGTTTAGAAAAGATAGTAGATGTGTATTTTAGCATTAACATTAAATACCATTTAAACACGGAAAGACAAAAAAACGTGATGTTTGGAACTTGGAACACTTTTCCTTCTACGAAATTCTCTGAGAAAATCCGAAAATCAAAGAATGTTTTTTGCATTCCGTGACTACTTAAGAAAATATGTAGGGCCTGGAAATATATATACTGTCAACTATCAAAATACAAGTCCCTCTACTAAGTACCTTAAGACGTACAGCCTGTGTACAGAAAAAGAAAAAGACACCATAGGAAAGGGACTAGTGACTTGTCAACCTACTTACTCACTTTCCACTGCTCCACAATCCTTAATTTCGACATCTCCTGATATACTGATACAGTATTTCTGACTGAGCCATCGCATCGGCAGCATTGATGCTCTGTTTTGGTTCTGCTCAACTTAAGGATTTTGAGTAAAAGACGACAAGTGTAAATTGTAGTCGTTCATGGTACGACCAAATGAGCACTTTAGGGATTTCAAGTCGAGTAAATTCGTGAATTGTGAAGGAGACCAAGAAAAAGAAATCCCAGATACTTAGCCGGGCTACTTTTACTAACGAATTCACAGATTCCGCTTTTTCGCCTTGTATATTAGTATGTAGTCGCCTTAGTTTTCGCATGTACTGTAGTTTTAGTAGTTGTCATACTGCACGAGATTATATATTCATTTTTTCCGTCTTCTCCTTCCTCTACATCGTTCGGAAGGTAACCGAGCGGAAATCTCATTTGCAACTTTGGCAATTTTCGATTCTTAGAAGGTAGTGTAGACTGGAATGAGGAGAACATGAGCCATCAATAGATTCATCTCAAGGAAAAGAAGGAAAGTCAGGTCTCCCCAGTCAAAATCACTGGGAGAGACACGGAGACACAACGCACATACGTAGGTAGGTAGGTAGGTAGGTAGGTAGGTAGGTAGGTGCATATAAAATAATATGATGAGAAAATATTATACCCAAGAGACAGGGACAGAGAGATAGAGTGATAGAGATGTCCTAAGTTAGAATAAGAATTAGAGCCAAAATTAAATTACACTTTACTAAGTAAGAAAAAGAGAAAACCCTCAGTTGGATTTTGATTTTGGCAAATGTTATTTGGCTGGTCTTTCTTTCTCTCTCCTCACAGTCTATAGTCCACATAGCATGGATATTTCGATTTCGAATTCGGAATTGGAATTTGAAATGCATTAAATAGTAATTGTATTTTAGTATTCCCATCAGAGCCTTCCGGGTGATCCACCATGACGAAAATGCAAATAATAAATGTGCAAATTTGTCACATAAAAATTCCGGAAGTTCCTCAACACTCAAATCAATCCTACATGTGTCCATATATATGAACGCGAGCAGTACAACTACAACTAGTGACAGACATGGAGCAATTTAAAAACCCAAATTAGCACATTTAAATTTTAAAAAAAAATATGTATCTCCATACGCATTCATAGAATTATGACTATGAATCTACAATGTGATACACGCCTTGTTGTAAGCCTGAACATTTTCCAACGTTTAAAATATAAATGGTAATAACTTTACAGATGTGACTCAGGATGGAAGACAGCTGGAGAGGAAAACCACAACGACAACAACTTACAAGTTTCATTTTCTTTCCGTCGTCGTTGTCGTTGTCGTTTCGTGGGAGGTGACAAAACTGAATAAAATCATAATAAAACAGCTCCACACTACTTCGTTTAAACTGCACTTGGATGATTATTTGTATTCAAGTATTTATTTGTACAGCCTTTGCCTTTGGAATCCATATTTCAGTCGGAGCAGACCATGGGTAGTAAAAACTACTTCAGGTAAAATAACTAAATGTTTAACAAGTCTAACAACCAGTAAGATATAATTTAATTGATGCTCAATATTTAAATTCCTGTCTCTCCTTTGTGTCTCTCTGCCCTCTCAAAACATTTAAATGTTCATAACTATTAACTTTTAAAGACAGGATAATTACTTGGAAACGAATAAAGATTAACATTTAAATAATAAATAATCTATTAAAACAACTAAATCAATATTTCCATAGTCAAAAATAGGCCCACTAAAATAAAAATTAAAAATACTCTACACTCCGCACTACGCTGTCAGTATACAGATACAGAACGGGAAGGCATCTCTAATCTCTTTCAAGGTAAGCGCATCTTTCTTTTTCCTTTTTTGTTTCACTTTTTTTAAAAAACCCTTTCGTTGGTATTCTAAATCCATAGGTACAGTACAGACAGATACAGACAAATTGCTAGACCCTACAAAAACACAGACTGAGAGAGAGAAGGTAGGCTATTGCTATTGCAGGTATTACTACTAACTACTATATAATATAATTACGTTTGCCAAGACGTTCCAATACTTGAGTGCATACCATACTATACAAAATCTAATATACGTGGTGCATAAAAAATATTTCCCATCAAAAAGCGGAAGAGGAGAGAAGACTACAGATAAGGGCGATATGGCCCATGCTTCAGCTGTCATAAACTTTTATGAGAGCTCCACGTTGACTGATTCTCATCAACACAACTCCCAAAAATTCAGGCAATAATCCGCTCAGAAAGTCTACAGGACAAAACAACACAATATACAGTACAGTTATACAGCCCAGCAAAACTATATGAGCTACGTGTTTGTGTGTGTTAGTCTAGTATACAATCTACCGTCTACATATATTATATATTACTTCTCACTCTCACAATTACATGAGAAAAGTAGCAATGTAATAAATACTGTGTATACAGAAAAAATAATGCAAACCTGCGGGTGGTCCGATTCAGTTCATCTCTCGGGACCTTAACGACGTAGTAAAGAATTCCACCATGTGAAACCGACATACTCGGCATTATTAGTACTATATAGAATTATTATATTTTGTCTTGATTTCAAATTTAGATTTAGTTCAGATTTTTGTATCTCTCTCTCTTTTTAACCAATAAGTATCAAGTTTCTGTCTTGAATCTCGAGCATCTACAGATACGAAGGTATAAGGAAGGTAGTTGTGTACAGATCACTTGGATGGAAATGAGTACAAAAATAGGCTCAGATGAAATTAGTCTGATTACAATTGATGACACATTTTAAATTTGAATAGACATTTCACTCCGTCCTACAATCCTCACTCACGAAGTCACAAGACAATGCCAACTGTGGGATGTGCTGACTGACTGGGTCAAAAGACACATAAGAATCCGCTTCACCTGCTCTGCGTCTGCGACGATGCCGCGTATTCAAAAGTATTTTCCTTGATTTGAAAAAATCCAACGGAATTATTCGTACAGGTTGTACATGATGATGATGATGATGATGATGAGTGAGGGAATTGGAAACACTTCAAAATGATAATTATGTAATCGTGAGGTTGGCCAAGCAGAATAAATTCGAGACTAATCATCAGTTATAATTCAGCGACGCGGGACAAAAAACCAAGACCAGTCAAAACCATAAACAAAGTCATGTCCATTATAATTATGATGATTCGTTGGATCTTACAGGTATGTAGCTCTCAAGTGGTACTAAATATCACACCGTACTCTGTACTCCGTATTCCATATAGGTAAGGTATACTTCTCTATGTTCTTGAAATTGAATTAAAGTTCACCACCACGACCACAACACATCAGAGTGACAACAACACTTTGAGATCCAAAACATGGGAAAGCTTTTCTCTCTGTGGGGAACGAAGATGAGGATACACTGTAGTAGAGACTGTAGTTATAGTAGTCAACATAAACAACAACAACAACAAAGCACAGCTGATTTGCATACTAACACGGCCGCGGTAAATTATAATTATAATTGTATAGGGAGGAAGGCAGTAGGTCTCGATCTCGATTCTGGAGCTCGAGTTGGAATTCCTGCAGTGCAGTGTGCTCTGACACTCGAAGACACGCTAAGAGTGGAGTAATGTTGAATAAAAACATCTTTTTATATGGTCGCGTAGGAAGGTAGGGAGGTTGCTGTGGCTAATATCAGAGTCAGCGAGGACGATTATTATTATTAATAATAATTTCCCTATCACCATCGACCACCGGTACCGGTAACGGCTCCGGCTCCGGCAACTCCATCAAGCCAGCTATTGTATGCCCCCTATATATTCCTTCCTGTACACCCTATTACTAGGTTACATACATAGCTAGTCGGATTAAAATTACAATTACTCTCCGCTCTGACTAGCCCGTCTGTCTATAATCATACAACTCCATCATAACAGAATCCATAAACCACATTCATCCATCCAACAAACTATAGTCAGTCAGCACCAGCCCGAAACAAGACAATGTATACTACAGGATTCAGTGCTCAAGACATATGGTTTAGTATGAAAACTGAAGACTCAGAAAATGGGAAGTATGGGGACCTATACGGACATAATTATACTTTATTGTTAGATACAGACTCCATTAGGGTACATACCACATACTACATAGCCACACTTGAAGAAGAGTATGAGGATGGAAAGCCATTGTGAGAGAGGGAGGGCGAGGGTAATAACAGCTTCTTGTGAGCATAATAATATTTCTCTATTATTATGTATAATTAATTTAAAATGTCATGGCCAAATCAAGTCAAGCCTAATTGCACGGCGATACCTTCCCTCAAATACGGAGATGTAATAATAAGAGGCGTCACGTGGTAAAATACTTTCCACTGTTCCACTGGCATTTTCCAATTCCATTTCGATCCAGGATCTAGCCTTTGAGTCTTGGAAATGCAATCATAATGATCTATATCATCATAATCAAATCCGGTTCCGTATCCGTATTCAGTACAAGTACAACGTAGAGAATCTAATCCTGTATAAGTAGGTACCTAAATGCTTTCCCATTGCTATAGTCTATTCCCATGCTGTGTGGGTAGGTCCCCACATTGCACACTCTCCCTCAAAATGAGCTGAGAATTACAAGAGTACCTACTACTAATTCTGTGGAAAAGCCATAGAGCTGGAATTTGGAGAGAAACTATGAAATGCTAAATCCAAAGTCAAACTAGATGGTTATATACTCTATTATTACTATTTTATACCATGAACTAATCAATGTTAAATTTTGACTTCATTCCAGTTCCAGAGCATGAAACAGAGCCAATGCAATATTCTTAACTTGCATCATTCTGTTGTTACAGCTCTCCCCATCACTACTACTACTACTACTAGATGGGTTCCTACTCACAGACATTAATAGCAAGAAGTAGTCTGGCTATGGCTCTGCTCTACTTCTCGATGTCTATTCAATCCTTTCTTTCTTTCTTTTTTTCCCCCTTTCCTTCCTTTCTGCACCGGCACCCATCCCGACGCCAGCCTAGTTGAATGCAAGTCATTGAGAGGAATGAGCATGGGCGCACGGACGAATTCGGATTTGAACATTACAACTCCCCACCATATCAATGAAGATATTATCATAGATCTATGGTGACATGAAGGACAAGACAAGGAAGTTCTTTTTCCCATTACACCAAAAAAACCAAAACTAAAACCGATAGGGATGAGAAATAAAAAAAGTTATGGGAAATGCATTGTGGACAAAATGTCAATGCCAACCGTCACGGTTTCCGTCATCATCCTTTCTTGTTTTATATACATGTACAATGTTCCCCTTGAATGAAATCCCTGATTAGCTTTTTACTGTCAACAGATCGCAGTTCTCAATTTTGTCGAAAATCCAAATCCAATCAGGTCGCCCTTCAAATTGAGATGAGTTTTTTAAACACTCTCATTTATGTAGGGACGTCGTACATATATGTATGCATTTATATGCACATATGTAATTTGCTCTGGGTCACACATGTTTTTTGCAATTTTTTACAGCCCAATATGTATTTTGTATTTTATAATGATTACATAATCGACAATTTTGACAATTTACATTTCAAATATCCTACCACAAAAAGTCAAATAAACAATTTGATATTTTATGATTTTTTTCCCCGTCGTCTTTTTTTTTCTAATTTTGTTCACCACAAGTTAAAAATGAGGAACATACCTACCTAATAATTTTTGAGCGCCAAAGTTTGTACAACGTGGACATACATAACTATACCCAGGATCAAGAAATGACTCCTAAAGCTTTGCTTGGCTAAAATACTTGAGCAGATGTTCAGTTGGTTTGGTCCCTGTGGCTGTTGTTTGTTGGTTTGAGAGAGATAGGGACGAGTCTTATTTCTCTATATACACACTGCCAAATGATGCCAAAATATATAATATAATACAAGAAGGTTTTTAAGGTTTTTCCATGAATTTTTTCGGACTAAAAAAAATGTTCAAGGTGGACTCCCAGATTCATGATGTGCACGAGCCAAGAACAACATTTGATGGTGGCACTAAAGTCGGAGCGGATTAGCTATTATATATTAGATACTGCTCCTGAGAATGCCACACGTACTCCAACGTCACAATTCACATGAGGAGTGAATTTACTCACATGTATTCGCACTCAGTCGGAAGTTAGCTCCGAGATTAAAAAATAAACCCCCGAAGCCTTCGCCGCCGTCTTCTCATCTCTTCCTTTCCACAGATTCAAATAACTTTGTCTTTATGACATGTGCAGACGAGAGATTTTTTCCCCTTAGTATACTTTCTCAAGGCATGGCATGGCATGGCATCGCATGGCTTTCCCATCCGCTAAATATAGCTTATAATATTATTTCATTATATATTGTAACAGAACCTAGAGAAAATCGACTACACAGGGAGTTTATGGAGTACGAAACCAAAACGGTTTGCAAAGTACAGATTCAAAGAAGCGAATCCGGTTCAAGAGCAACTCCGTGTGAGCCATATTATAATAGCTTGTGCAGTATCTCCCTATACATAATATGTACACACTCAAACACATGTTAGAAAAGTCATTCAGTCCGTCTGCATGGGCTTGTGTACTCACTTTTGAAACACAAAATACAAATTTGAATTACACATGCGTACAGAGTACTGAGTAATTATTATGAATATGAGCACCGAACAACACAGTGCAGAGTAGATATGTACCTATTTGTTTTCCACGTCTAAAATGGTATATGAAAGCGAGCGTTTATTTCCCCAGTCTTACATGTGTTCACTCTTCAAAGTCTCAGCCAAGAAATGTCGCCAAACGAAACATTTTCGAGGAAGAAAAAAAAACAGGAACTTATGACGATCAACGATGTGTATGTTGACATTATCCAGTCACCCAAAAATGTCAAAACTCTCAAGGTCTGTTTTAAGTAAAAACTCTTCAAGTCATTTTTGACTACATTTTTTTCTTCTCTCGCTCAGTCAGAATATTTATGTCTACAAATTTTCCTTGAGGAAAATCTTTACTAGGTCCAATAGAAAAAGCACCAATACCCAGTAGTAGTAGTAGTAGTACTATGTGCAGTATGAATGCCAGTGGAGCACAAGCAACTCGAGTATTGAGCAGTCTACTACTAACCATAACCATGAGTCGATTAGACAGTCCGGATTCTCTCTCTAAATAAACAAATGTACCTTCACAGGACGACACCTATATTTTTAACTGTCTTCCAAAATGCTCAAAAGTAATTCATAAATGTCGATAGTTTATATAAACACATCCTCGACAATTTATTACTACATTCAAATCAAAAAATTGTAGGTTTATTAGCAAAAGCCTTGATACAAATTTCCTATCAAAACATTTTCTTTCCTCTCAATATATTTTATTATGTAACATTTAACGTGAGGTACATAGTAGGTATACGCACGAGACTCATAGTCAATAAGACACCTACATACATCAAAAATGAAAAACGTGCTAAGAATAATTTCTTATTTATCTGTGTAATCTGGAGCTGTACACACTTGTGGAGAAATTAAAATACAATAGGATGTAGAGATAGGTACTTTCTACAAGCTGACAATATGAGAACACATTGATATTCAAATAGCCGACTACATAACACGTAAACTTGTGCTCCTCCGCGCGTCTTCCCTTTGTCTAAATCACGCCTTGAGAACGTCTCAAAGTGGCAGAGTGCAAAAATAGAAATAAACCGCGACAGAGCCGAAGGCGCTAAACAAAAATTCCTCTATTACTCTGACTGACACTTTCGTGTTGAGAGCTCACACTTATCATTATCACGTCAAAACCACGAGGAAGAGAAAAGTTTCTACCTGCGCTCAAACTAAAACATAGAACACACACACACACTTGTATTTAGATTCAGATTTAAATTTAGAATTCTTCCTATGAAAGCACCTATGTAATATTGTTGTGGTTGTAGTTGTTTTGTATATAGTAGTTAGTGTGATGTATCCACGTCACGTTGAACTATACCTCCTACAAATCCGTCACACAAACCTTAAAAAGACGGGAAAAAAACTAGTGAGAAGCTCCTCGCCGTATTTTCTCCATACTTCCTGAGCTTCTACTTTCTACACTCGACGAGAGGCTCGTGACAATGAGGAAAGCGAACGTCGGCAGTTCTATTCTATACGTATACACTCAGGATAGAGGCAGAGGACGGAGACGAAGCGTCGTCTCTTGGTTCAATACTTTGTTTGGAGAAGAGAGAGAGAAGCGACAGTGTCGATAAAAGATGCCAACCTGAGCTGTGAAGACAAGTGACTGATTTGCCCGTAGAATTGGCGAGCGGAATTGAGGAAGAAAAGTTTCACCATTCCGTTACAATTCCAGAAGACATTAAACTTCCCTCTGCATAGGCAAGTGAGGAGGAGAAGGAACATGCACGTATCTATAATCCTGTGTGGATGTGGGAAATGGAAATGGGGAAATGGATAAAATATATATTCACCTGGGTCTGTTTTATTTGATACGTAACCATACGATACGTCTAAAGGCTATGACTCCACTCGCACTTCTTACAATATCACCACTACTAACTACTACACTATTACTATTACTCCTACTACTACTACTCCTCACTGCACAAATACAAATACACCACCTTCACTCCCTCCGCGACCTTATTCATACTCGTGCTCCTTTTCGTATTTTCTATTCCCACTCACCGTCCACCGTCCTTTTACTTCCCGGTTAAAATCTATTACACCTTCTCCCTCAGAATAGCTCCTACTAAATCCTCAATGTATAATTTATATGGATGGAGAAAGGAGGAATAAACGGCGAGTGTACTGCCGCTGGCTGTGTACACTTTTAAAATGAAATGGATAAAACTTGAGCGTTACTTTTCATAGTTTCCTTCCTTCCTCGTCCTCCCAACAAGAAATGTAGGAATTGGATGGGAAAAGTTAAAGGAAAGGCGAAGAAGGAAACTGAAACTGAATACCTTCAAAAATATTCTGTAGAGTTGGAGGAGCATATTATAGAGCATCCTTCTACCAGATTTTTTTTTGTCTGCCCGTCTTTTCGTCCTTTTTTCCAGCATTTCTTATCGCATGCACCATACCGCACACACTCTCTCTTCTCCATCTACATCCAGATCCAGATCCAGATCCAGCTGTGTTTTATTTTGATATAGTTACTCTTTTATTCGTTATTCCTATGACGAGATAGGGAGATGCGCTTCTATCTTGGTCGTTCCCAGTGGCAGTGGCAGTGGCAGAACTACTCATGGGGATGTACATAAACGTAAACCATACGTTTCCCTTTACTTTCCCAAACATACATTACGCTACATTACGTATGTACACACGAGTTCAAATGTGGCATAAATTTGAGTAGTGTGCACATCCATATGATATATAACCATCAGAATTTCAACTCTCCAGCTCCGTACAGTCTTTCCCTTGGTCGGCTCTTGCCCGTGCCGTGGCCGTATAACCGTAAAACGCGAAATGATATCACTTATAAGACCATAATATTGGGGAAAAGATACGTGCATTCCTTCGTGTCTAGTGAGAATCAAAACAACAAAACTGCACTGTGCTTGGGTCTGGCCTGCTCCACTGTGATCTAATCTGATGTGATATTATTATGGTCTCTCTCTTCAGAGTCTCAATATATCCGTAGGAGTCTGGGTGAGAGTGTAAGGAAAAAGTGAACTAGAGTTGTTGTAGACGGAGAGGGAAAGAGCGAGAGATAGGAGGAAAGTACGAGTTTAGAAAGGAAATGGTTGAAGCATGTCTATTAGAGAGCTCCGCTCACAGCGCATGTTTGCCCTTTCATTTTTTTTTTATTTTGCACGGGAGTCGGTCGGGTTAGTTCGATGACTAAATTTCCCTACTGCTCTTTGCTCAATGTCCCACAATTCCCTCCCGCCTTCAGCTTCACACACAGACACACACACAACACACGCATGCATCTCCCCACCATCCCCATCGCATCGTCCTCCACACCAAATATCCCACCATCTCCCATGTGTGTCCTACAGAAGATAGAAGATAGAAGGAGGAAGAGGTAAGCTTCTACAATATTATAAATACGGCATCTCACATCGGAGCATCGGAAGTGCAACCATTACTCTGAATGAATACAACTTTTTTTCTTCTACTCCATATGCCTCAAAAGCTTATGTCTCACGATCAGCGTAACCGAGGACGAGAGAAATGAGAGTAGTTTCCAAAGCTGACTTATTATTTATTAAATCATTTTTACCTCCACACACTACGGCAATGTACATAGTGGTACAACTGTGGCCCCACTACAAAACGACTGCCATATTTTTTCCCCCCATAGCTAAGCTACCTGCTACACCTATACTACCCACCAATAATGTTTCCGGGCTTTTTAGCTCAAGCGGATGCACTTTACCATGTCTTTCTTTTATCAGTGTCAAGTCAAATACAGGATTTAATGCATAATACCCTAAAAAAATTAACTATCTTGAATTTCTTTGAATTTGCTCATTTATACACTTTTGTCGTAATCCGGATACATATGGATAATTAATTTAATGGAATATTAATGTGAAAATATAAAAAAGGATTAACTATTCAATTCGTTATTTTTTGTAATAAAGAGTTTTCTTTTCTGATTCTGACTCCGACGGAGCTACCACCACTACTACTCCGACTCCGACCCAAAAACATCCAATCATAAATCTTACCTACCTACGCTACACGTACATACATCAAAATGAGTAGAGCAAATCACAGTTGGGGTCTGCGTTTTGTAAATACCCACCTACCTATAGGTGAATTACAAACTAACAAGGAACACTCCGAAGAACCTACTTACGTCTTCTATATAGTTAATACACAAGAGAGAACGGAACAAAAATTGGTGTGGTCACATGAGTTAAGTGTGAGACAGCCACATATGCAAATTATAACTGACATAACTGACATTGTTTAATGCTTTTGAACTGCAATCGAAATAGAAGAGCGGAAGAAGGAATTGCCACACCCTGCAAAAAGTTGGTAGCCGTGAGAGTGTGCTCCTACTATACTGGGGAAACCCGCCCGTCATAAGTCTCTCCCAGCACCACGTGACTCCTGAGGTTTATCGTCGCAGTCACTTTTGTACGAAAACCAACGATTAGAAATACATATAGAAAGAAAACAAATCATCCAGAATTTTGTAGTGTTTCTTAAATATCTCATGTTTTTCATACATGTGTATTTCTGTGTTTCTACCTGTAATAATTAGAATTAGGTAGTCAGTGTACATTGTTGTAGCAATTATAATTTGTTATGCAGTGCGTGCCACAGGAAATATCTACATACTTACGTACAAGTATAGCAAATACAGCAGGGCAGCTTTGAAGTTTAGTTTGAAATTGAAACAGAAACAGTGTTCTCGCCGTACAAATTCCTTCAAATACTTTGTCCACTCACATACATATCCCACAGACATCCAAAGTACAATTATACATTATACATTATTTGTACAGCGTTTAATTCAAAGGGAAACTTTAAAACAGAGAGGAGAGTGTGTAGGCATGCAAAAAAGTATAATTTAATGAATGAAATGTGAAATAAAGGCAAAGTCGGAGTCGGAGCCGACATTCCAAAATAATAAGTGGGAGTAGTTAAACTACCGACCGACACCGCGACCTACTACCTACCCACCCACATGCCTAGTATCCTAACAAAAGCAAATAATACAGACATATATGTACATTTGGGAACACACAATAATGGAAGCTTTTATGATTTTATAAATTCCATATGTTACACACAGAGAGGCTTTACAATTTATTCTTACATGAAATTCCCATTCGCAACATGCTCGTCCTTAAAATCACATTCAATGGAGCTCTCACATGGAGCATGGTATTAACTGCACCACCATCGCATCACTGTAATAACTACAGCGATATAGCAGAGGAGTCACAGTTATTTTATTTCGTATTATTATTGTTAGTTTGACTTTGACTGAGTTTAGCCAGTGTACATTATAATTACTGACGTTGACTTATAGATCCCCCAGATTATTATTATTATTAGTAGTAGCTTGTCTATTTGTATTAGGACTTGTTAGCAGAAATATTGACGGAGTCCTGAATAGCACATGTATACACATACAAGAGGCGTGGGCGAGTAGGACAAATATATTATGAAGGTGGGTAGTGCCAAAAAAACATATTACTCATATGTTTTTGCCATTGGACTTTGAATAACCTATACCTATATTTGCCCTTGTCGTTGTCAGTTTGGGATTGGGAATCAGTAGTGATAGTGAGCGGTGCGTACATACAGCTACTCTCACTACTGATATTCACGGAAATCCATTTTGACAGTCGACATATTCGACGTTCGACTTCGACATTTTAGTTAAGAATAGCCCATCAATTCTTATGGTTTGTCTCCACATATCATCCCTCTCCTAACATAATTATATGTGCATATACACCTACCTACCTACTGAATGATGAGCAAAATTCCGATAAGAGATAAAATGAGCTCAAGCATGATATCACTGAACTACAAACCTAAATATTTAATACTGTCATAGATCAGAGGGGAAGATTACGAACCAGTGATTCCCATTTCCATCATGCCTCATATTTCCATTACCACTGCGTCTCACATGGAGATACTTGGATTTAGCTAATGTCTTCCCTCCACTTATGTCGGTACTTTCACCATGTTTATAATTATTATAGGACAAAATAGGTCACGTCCAAATCCTCCCATACTTTTTGTGACATCAATATAAGTACACACTTCTCTTTAGTAAAAGTATGACATTACTCCTACAATGTCAAGATCGGGAGTTTATTAAAATTAGATGTACTATTACTATCAATAGAATTATTATATATATGGATCGTCCTCGTTATAATTACCAATTACCAATAGCAACCATAAAATTATT
>JAQFZE010002194.1:0-15194 GCA_034695245.1 Dicyrtomina saundersi | reverse complement strand
CTGCAGTTCTCGTTGCCGTTGATTGACATGCAACTTTTCAACTGTAAAACGGCACTTGGGGAGCTCAGCTCTGATTGGCTCTCGCGACGCGTAATGGGGCGGAAGAGACCAATGGGAGATGATTTAAATTTGTGGCGGGGATTTTACTCGTCTTCGACTTTTCACATTTCTTTTTCACTCTACTACTGTACTGTGGCAGATACTACAAAAGCGTGTAATAAAGTTCTACATGTCTCAAATGCATCATTGAGGTTGTTCATAAATGACCCTATCAACAGGAAGGGTGGTTGAAAACATGTCTAATTATGTAAGGAGGGGTGCACACAATAACGGATGAACTCACAACGTGATATATGCACTGTTTCTAATTAAAAAAGAATGACGGGGAAAGGTGACAGAGTGGGGCCTTTTCTTCGTCCATTCTGAGGAATTATGATTTGTCCATAAATGACGTCTCGGGTGGAGTCAATGGGTCTACTTGGATACTGATCACATCCCATGTTAAATATAACTATTTGGTTAAGCTACGTTCCAAGTGACATTATTTATGGACGATTTCATATAGGAATCATCCGGAATAGGAATTCTTCGCCCTTAAATAGAACTTCACTTGTTTTTGCCTTTGCCTCGGCTCGTGTTTTTACTCGGCTGGGACTTTTACTGTGTCTGTGTACTGGTAGTTGGTAGTAGACAGCGGCATTGTCAAGTGTAAACTCTTCCCTTTGGGTTTGGTTTCGTGGGCACTGGGTCTGGCGGTCTGGGTATAGAATTTTATTATTATTGTTCGTTTTATATATTTATAACATATCCCACAGTCAGTGTTTTCAGTGATGAGTGAAGTGAGGTCTTTGCCAGTGTTTCTATTTCGTAGTAAAAGTATACCTACTTCTGGCTCCAATTATTAATCAAACGTCATTCTTCATACATTTACGTATCGTCTAATCTAAAATATCGTCGAATTTTAGATCCAGAGGGGTCTATCTGTGTAATCTATTCTCTTTAAGCGTTTTCTTAGTTTTCTTCAGTCATCGAGTCATCAGTAGTCCAAGTCGATAGACGAATACGATCAATCAGCGACAGATATGTGCTTTTAATTCCAATTATAAACTGTACTAAACGCTCAGTTACTTTACTCTCTTCAACAAAAGTGTTTACTACATCGAAAAACAAAACACACAACACCTAAAAAGTAATGAATAATAATAGATAGATAGATAATAGATGTGTAGTAGGGGGATTCTCCCACTGAAATTGTTAATAGCATTATAGTTAGCGACTTGTACTGCTTGAGTTGTGAGTTGTGGAGGGTACTATTTTGCCTGTCTGTTGTGGAATATTATTACCACCCCTAACACCTAACTTTGTTGTTGTTCATTTATCCAACAAAATCCAGTTCAGCCTCCGGCTCTCTGGCTCCAGGTACTTCAATTCAGAACATCAGAAAGAACCAAAGAAAGACCAAGAACCTTTCCAGACTTCCAGCACAGCCAACAGCACAGGTTGAAGGATATCTATCCAGTCAGTCATCAGTTGCACAGTAAACAGTTCGGTTTATTGGCATTGGTATCAGTAATCAGTATCAGTGCGTAGTGCGAGGTAGAGAGAGAGAGAGTGAGACTGGAATTATTGGAGGACCTAGATCTATAATGTGTAATGAGAAATCCTGGAACAGGAAAAGAAGAAACTGACCAAGTGAAGAATATTGATACTGTGGAGAGGAAGCCTAACAACCAGTACCGATACCCAAGTCAAAAGTACTATCAATCAACTACAATACCAACTATAATCAAGAACCAAGGTCAGTTGAAACGGTATGTGAATATCGTAAAATTGAGTTAGAAATAATTATTTAGTTAGTTTTCATTGTTATTGCAACTGTACTGTGGATTTCATCCCTTTTTTAATTTTACTGGTTCTGGTCTGGTTGCCCAAAAATCGGACAGTCAACAGTTGTTGTTTGTTGCTCGTTATGTAAAATGTACGTGACTTGAGTTGCTTTTATTTTGTTGTTTCTGCTTTTTGCTCATTCTTGGGTTATTTTAGCTGATTATTTTCTACTGGCTGTCGCTGTCATACATGTCTGAAATTCAAATATCAATATCCGAATTCCATCAAAAATTAGTTTGCTGGTCATGTCCAGGTACATTCAACATTTCATTGTACATCCCGTGTCCGTTCTGTCAGCATGATGTGGTTGTCAGTGACACCGATTGGTTGTTGGTTTTGTTTATGTCGCGAACTCTTGTTACTCGTCACATCGGCGAACCCTTGTTACTAGTTGCTAGTTGAATTTATATATGTAATGTCATTATTTAAAAGGAAGGGGAAGGGAATGAGTTTGTTATTAGCTCGTATTAGTACACATATCAGTTATTTGTTAGAGTGAAAATAATTATATTTTTTGTGTAAATTCTTAGTGACACGAATATTTGGGTTCGAAACCTTTTTTATGTAAGTCCAGTACATAGTACATGTTAAGACGTAGTGACTAATGGCTAATGAAAAATTGGAAAATATTCTGCTTATCGGTGTATTTTCTCCCAGTACGGCTGCTACAGTTTTACATATTTGCTCGTCTCCGGAGTTAGACAACATTTAAAATAATGTAAGGAATTATTTACGATACACGTATTTTGCATCGGTATCGATATCGATACAAATATAAGATAAGAGTGACTCATGCACTACTTAGCTATGTGCAGTTTACAATTAATAGATGCATAACAGACCCATGCTTTCAAAATTGAGAATGAAGCAACGACAGGCACGTGGTCGGCTGTGTCATGTCACATCACAAATTAGGTTACAATAGAATTTTGACTTGGTCACAATTCTACGCGATGCGATGTGTGCGTTCTCCTGGCTTTGAAATTTAAAAGAGTGTTGGACCGGCGGACGGATTCTCAACGTGTTGCTAATAACTACGGATGAGGTCAACGGAAAACGATATTTAATAGTTGATAGTTGTGTTTTTTAGTCAATGGTTTAGAAAATCCAGTCAGTAAAAATTACGTTTTATGAATGATGAAGGAAGACTTTAAGTAGAAGAAAACAGATAAAGACTCGCTGTGGTAGTGGTACCTTCCGTTTTCCGATGGATAAGAGAATGAGGGAGTTAAGAGTGAATTTGAATTGACGTTCTGTTCTGCGAATCAACATGATTAGATTATTTGTGTGACGAAAGCGAAAACGACAATGTCAAGTTTTAATGTTGAGAGTGTGACTGACGCATGTAGAATTTGATTTATCCTTAATAATAAAAGCTCTGTCTGTTAAGAATAAGTTCAGTAAAACTTAACTACCTCAACTTGACGAGCTGAGTTTTGAGAGATTGGTGATTGGGATTATCCATTGAGTTATATAAAAGAATAGGTAACGCCAACGCTGTACACAATTATATATAGCCAACCATCAGCTAAGAATAGCAACGCAGGCGACGGCCGTCACTCCTACTCCATGCCTTACTAGTACTATAGTTAATTCGTTTATTCGTTTTGTGCAAAAAAAATTAAAGCAAACGAATATGGAACGTTTGAATTTTGAATTACTATTGAA
This sequence comes from Dicyrtomina saundersi, assembly GCA_034695245.1. Taxonomy (NCBI): domain Eukaryota; kingdom Metazoa; phylum Arthropoda; class Collembola; order Symphypleona; family Dicyrtomidae; genus Dicyrtomina; species Dicyrtomina saundersi. Next base: position 11,639 of record JAQFZE010002194.1, on the reverse strand, counting down.
TATTTACATTTGGCCAAACGCAGATTGATTTTGTTGCATCATTTGTATATCAACAGTTTCACAACAGCCCACCAATGCAATGCTTGTTGCAAAGCTGTTTGTAGTTTGTACGTTTTGCAGCATTAGTTTATCCTATTTTTTTGTTTAAATAATTGACATTTTTGGTTTGAATTTGTAATAGATTTGTAAGCAGAGCAGAACCGAGAATAGGACTATTTTAAAAAACAAAAAACGGAGCACTCGAATTCGAAATGATGCTGGAGTGTCCAGTGTGTTTAAATTCTTTGTTGGAACCAGCGGGAGTGAATGAGAAACCATGTACAAATCCAGCCTGTAGTCCTGCCCAGCTTTGTGGGAATTGTGTGGTGAGAGCTTCTAAATCTCCAAATACGCGGAAACCGCCGAAAACAGTGAACAGGACTTTCAATGCATCCAGTTTACTCACAGACACAAGTGTGACTCCATGTGGTCACGTTTTCCACAGCCGATGTCTGAAAGACTGGATCAAGGAGACTGTGTAAGTGATCTGATTGTGATTACTTAAATAAAAAACGCTAACTGGAGTTAGTTTTAGTTTTAGGGATGTTGTATATTTATTTGTATTTAATTATTATATTGTAGGTAGGTAGTGGATGATATTGTTTTTTTGTTTTTAGTAGCGGAAAACCCACATGTCCAAATTGCCGTAAACCATTCACACAAGCTAGAGTGGTCCAAGTTTATTTGAATGGATCCGTGGGTAATTCCGGTTCCGGTAATTCACCAGATCCCGTACCTGCTCATAATAATATGACAATGACCGCAACGCCCTCCACCTCCGGAGCTCCTGGTTGTTCTTCTGGCTCTGGCTCTGGTGCTGGAGTAAATTCATGCAATATTAGTAGTACTACGATGCCACAGAATATGAGTGGTGGTGGAGCTAGTCATCAACAACATCACCAATCAAATCCAAATCAGATAATTATCATTGAGCCACCTCCTGGACTGGGTAATCCTGAGGACCTTAATCCCGCTATTTATGACGGAGGAAGCTTGCCTGATCTCAAAATGATTCACAATACATTGATGTATGCATTCCAATTTTTTATTATTGACCTTTGGCTCATCTTATTTTCCTCTTTCCCTGCATTCACTCCCATTTTATACTGTGAAAGTTAATTAATAATTCTATATCAAGTACCTACGAGATTTTAATGTATTTTACTTGAATGCATTTGTAATATTCTGTTTTTTTTTTGTACTTTTGTTACATAGTTCTGACTTCAACGATTTGAAAATTAAATATTTGGAGCTGAGAGAAGAAGATGACTTCCGAAAAGGGCAGCTGTTAAGCTATGAGGATGAAAATCTTCAGTTGAAAGCGTACGGTCCAGTTTAAATCTAGATCTGTTTTAATTTTAGGAATCGTCTTTTTAATTATGTGGTGTTTTATGGCTTAAAAATTGCCTAATTTCGATTTTAGATCTAAGTCTAAAAGTGTAGTGATAACAGGAATTAATTATTTTGGTATACTTGTTGAAAATGTAGTGAATTGCGGAAGTATCAGCATCAGCTCCATCATAATCAACATTATCAGCAAGGAGGAGATCGGGCTCCTTCCATGTTTCAAATGATGAGCGGAATTATGACGGGCCGTCCCTCGTACCAAGCTTTTCCCCCGGCGTCCCCACCTGGTCAGTATTCAACCATTAATGTGACTACGATGAACAGGAGCAATGCGGTTGGGAATGTGGCGAACCCAATTTTTTGTATGAGTGAAATGCTGCCGACTCCAAGTCCAAAGCGAGGAGCACCCGACGAAAGTACAAATCCACAATCAAATGGAGTCGATGGTCCTTCTCCTTCGCAGTCGAAACGATTCAGAATGGAGCCAAGTCAGCCTCAACCACCTCAGCCACAGCAATATCCAATGCCAACATTTCGTCTGGCACATGTCCCCACCCCACCTTCTATTCAATTTCAACAGCATCAGTTCTCGCTTCCAGCTCAAGGACAAAGCCAAGTTCAAAGTCAGTACGTCAACGTCAGCACTCCCACCGTTAACCAACAATAATGAAATATTTAGTAAAGCTTTGATGTAGATGTCTGCTGATTGCTGTTAAACTTGACTTCCTCAAAAGTTTTACACACGATTGTTATCATTAAGAAAGTGCAGAATGACTACGTATATTTATTTACAAGCAGGATAATGAACGGAATCAGGATGGATATAATTACGCAATAATAATTGAGTACCCACTTTACATTTAAACTAGCACCACAGGAATATGAGTAGTATTAATGTAGCATGTACCACAGCTTAATAATATTTTTGTACTGATTTTTTTTTAATTATTGACCCTCCTTTTTTGCCCCACCAATATGCTCCCGTGCTTCTCCCACCAACGTCAACATTGTGTTCTGTTCGGAAATGTGTAATATTTATAATGTAATTACTTAATATGTGGAATTATTTATTTCTGTTGAATTCCATTCTCTCAGTCACTATCACACATAACTCTACTCTCCTACATCACTTTCAAATTCTAGTTTTACAAAACGAGTACACAGGATGTTATACCAAGTTTGTGGAAATTTGTAGAGAAACTTATTTGCCTTTAAAAAGTGTAGTTTAAAGTAGTACTAATTAGTAATGGTCCATTATGATTATATTCTGTATTGACAAAACAGCCGTCACCAATATAGGAATTTATGTATGTAAGTACCATTCTGCTTTATTGTAAGCACAAGTTTGCTTGCCTCATCAATAAAAAAGCAAAAAGTGGGAGTAAAGGGTTTCGTTTATATTTACTTAAATCATTTAAGTTTATTGCAAGTAAAATTTGAAGTGGTGATTTAATCGGCTTATTTTGTCTATTGTGCTCCTCGTTACTATTCTGTTTATTAAGTTGTTGAAAATAGGCAAATAGAACCAAGAAAACCATATTGTAAATTGTAGATAATAATATGTAACAACATAACAATTATTCAGTACCTACGTAATGTAGCATTAGTTATATATGATAGGTTACAATTGTAATACATAATATATCAACTTGAAGGAAATGGAAAGGACGTGGAATCCAGTAAGGAATGTTTTGTCTGAATTTCCATGGATTACGCTGTACTGAAAGGAAATTGGAGTAGAAATTCAGGATTTATTAAATTAAGATTATCGACGGTACTACCGATGAAGGAGATAAGATAGTGATAGCGTTATGTCATTAGTGTTAGTCATTAGTATATTATTATTATACTATAGATAAGACTGGAGACTATTTCTGTATTTCGAATAGTTATTTTGTGTTGGAGTTTTGCTCAAATATTCGATTCGATGAAACTCCGAACCTATATGCCTATAACAGAAATATTACCTATTGAGAAGTCCTGCGTTTTAGCCTTTAAGAAAATTGTGACACATTTGATGTGGTGCGTATGACACAAGGATATGAATAATTAGTATATTAATTATTTTTAGCGTTTTAAGTATTGTTTGTTTTCTACTTTCCTCCCCTCCTGTTGTCTTGTTTCCTATTCAAGGTCAAGGCCGAATGCTTGCCAGCTTCTTTCACTTAACTAAATATTGTATTGTGACTTACGATATTAGTTTGACGACAGAGTTGCTTTTAATATGTAAGAATCTACCAGAAAAAGGATGAAATATAATTATATTACATGGTATCATAATTAAAGAAATGATGATGTGTACGTAATGGAAAGATCGTAATGTATGTATGATATGTAATGTGACTAGGGTTGAATGAATAATATTATTTGCTACCTAATTATTATTAATACTACATACAGATTATGAAACCGAAATCAGAATCGTTATATTAATAATAAAACATATATTATTTACTTGTAATCGTACACGAATAAATTTTTTAATGAATGAAAAAAGTATATAGCACAACATAAAAGTCTATAGTTTCTTTTTCAATAATTACATCTGTGTAAAAATGCTTCGTTTTAAATAAGTTACTTTATTTTATTTATAATTTTTTTTTCCAAATTCAAATTGTTGGGGGCTATTTAGTGAGTTTTCCGGGACTTTCTTCATTGTCTAGTTCTTCATTGGTGTAACTTAGTTCGTTTAATTGTGGTGTTGGTGCTTTGTGAGCCCCTGTTGAAGGATTTAAGTCTAGAGATTTATGACCTTGGCCATGCACTTCAGATTCACTGTCACTCTCACAGTCTGTTTCTATGTCACTGTCCTCCCCATCGCTGCAGTTGTTCTCCCCCGTAGTTTCAGTTGTGGACATATCTTCAGGTTTCTCCTGTACTGGAAGGAAATCTCCTTGCCTGCTTTTACGACCACATTTGTATAATTCACTGCAAAAACAAAAAAAAAGCATACAATGTAGATATACGATGCTTTTACGCTATGCCTTTAAAATATTTTACGCATAAACACTGACTTACACTGAATTTTTAGTCTTTGTTAGAACGATTTCAGACAATTTACCATCAGGCATACAAGCTCGACAAACAACATGTCTCGATCGTTTCAAAGGTCTGTCAACGAGTCTGGGCCAATTTGGATCATTTGGATTTCGTGGGCCTTTCAGAAATTATTTATGAAAATGTAATTAAATAACCATTCAAAAAAAGTATAGACAAAATATTTTTAAAAAGTTCTTTAAAAAAAATAATACGTAAAAAATTATCAGCAATTTAAAATTAAATACACACCACGTTTGATGACACAATACGTATATTTTTCTTGCCGCAGGATTTCCTTCCCGAATGGAAGCAAGGAGCGATAGTGTACGTAGAAATTACAGGGCGCGTTATTTTCCATGAAACGTGGGCAAAGATTGTCATGTGGACACTGATTATGATGTAAAAAAATAAAACGGTTCGAATTATTAGACCTATGAAACGTCAACTAAACGAACAATTATAATGCTTAAAAGTAGTTTTCAAACATTTAAATTAAGCAGTTTCCAAACAACTTACGGGGCTAAATACGTGAAAATTTTTGTTCGTTGTAGGTTCTCGGTCAAGTCGTAAAATAAAATCTCTTGCTTCGTTGATGAGCTGTATTTTATAGTAAGAAATTGGATATATATTAAAATACATAGTACTTCATGATTAAGTGCCTGTGAAAAATAATGCTGATTGTTTTACAATATATTTAGACGAAAAAGTTGTCACCTTAAACCCCGCTCTATTCCCGTATTCAATTAATACTATGTAGTTGGATGATTTCCGCCATAAAGTACTTAAGACTTCAAGTCTAGACTTGGCCGATGGTAATTCCAATAATGAATAAGATGATGTGACTAGATCGTAATGTCTCTACCAATGCAAAATAACAATATAAAAATTTCAGTTTAAATAATTAAAATGGCAAATCTGAAGTGATTCACTAAAAGTCCAAAGCGTATTTATATTATTGAAGTATGGAAAAAACTTACATTGTGCGTTGTGGGTAAGAACTGCCTATAGAATGTGTTTGGAAAAGTCATTTGTTTATTCGGATTTCCTCCACGAAGTATAAGTTCCGCTATATCATTCATGTCCCGGGAACAATCCACACAAAGATGTTCATTCAATGTATCATTCCAAAACGCATTTGCTGCCCTGCATATAGTTCAAGTGAAATATTAAAAACATGGGAAAATGGAATTTTCACTCAGTGCCATAAAAGTGCAGAATGTAAAAAAAACATAATTACCATTGAACTGTGCCTAGACCGGAACCAAAATCAAGCAAAGAAGCAGGTTTAAAGTCTGGATCCCGTTTGGAAATCTCACTAAATATTTTATAGAGTGCACCGTACTCCGCAGCACTTCGAACCATTAGATGATCTAATACTCTCGGTCCAACGTAATTAATAGACTCCCAATGATAGATTGCATTCTTTAAAGCATGTTTAGTTTGTTGAAATCGTTTATTCTCAAGAGATTTAAACTGTTCTAAACTTAAAAACGGTTCCATTATGGCATCTAAAAATAGTAGAAGTTAAAATTTTAGAAATAATACATATTGGTAAATGATCGCAATAAAATAAAGTACAATGAACTTATTGATATACTTTTAATTATTTACTGACTGTACTCACCTTGCGCTGCTATTTTCCTCTCGATGCTCATAGCAATCTCCTTATATTCTTTGTCTTCGATTGCTAGTCTACGAGATATTAAGTACCGATTGAATTCCAATGCAGATTTAGTTGGGGAGCTAATATTACTTTCTAAAAACCATCAAAATAATATTTATTTAATTTGATTATAATAATTTTTAATGCTTTACCTGATTAGTGTTTTGTTTAGTCTGAGTGTGGAATAATGATACTACTATAATGTATGAGTCATACTATACTTAACAAAATACAGATTAACGATTTTGGTAACTGATTTTAACATTGAGGATGATGATATTATATATTCTATATATTATGAATTACGTGTAAGAATTTTTTGGGCTGCATTTTTAAATTCCTCTGGAAGACACACTTTCCCTCGAAATAAAACTCCTGGATGTTTCCTCGCTTTGAAGTCTTCCTGCTCAAACGAGCCTACTGCAGAGTCGGAAATATCCACTGAGATTCTTGGAAGCTGAATACATCTCTATTATTAATAAAAAAAAATGAAAATTGTCTCAAACATTAACGTATGACAACGGACAACGTCATATTTGTCATCATCACCAATAATAAAAAAAATCAATCATCCGCAATCCGCAAAGCACATTTCAACATCTTCCATCTTTCATTCACACTCCACATTCACACAACTTAACATTATCCCTTTCTGCTTTCCCTATAAAAATATAATGCTGCCTCTCTCTCTCGGCTTAAACAAAACGCAAACAACCAACGAAAGCAAAAAGTAAATAATTAAAATTCAACTTCAAACTTATTATGACTTATAATAATCATAATACTAATAATAATAACAACGATTTATTCATTATTATGACTTATAGAACTTACGTTCGCTGCCAGTGAGAAATGCTTCACAAATTCATACTTGGCAATTAAAGGAGAACCGGAAGTTGCCGTTCCAGTGACGGAGACCGATGCCGTGGCTGACTTTAGAAATCTTAAATAGTTCTGTCTCAAAACCGGTGGACCAAGACATGTGGTCATTTTAATGAATTAAAAGTAATCACCTACTACTATTGACTGTAGATGATGATTTTTAAAATATCTGATTAACAATGAAGAATTTAATCACCGAAATCGGAAACAGTTTAAACTCAAACTGACTGATCTACCTATATGTATCTAACATGATTAAATCAGGTACAAAAAACAAAATAAATGCACGAACTACTTTATATTAGCTTTTAATTTTCTAGGATATCAAAGGTTCACTTTCATGATTTGAACTTTGACTATTGACCTGCGAATACAAAAATGGTAAACAGGAACCTTTAAAATGTCAATGTCACAATAAATTATAAAAAAATCAAAAACAAAGTCAACTTTAACTTTGTTTTTTTACAGTTGCTGTAGCCCGCATACCTAAAAATGTTGAAGCAGGCTGGTGTATAAACTTGGCGGGCGAGGAATCAGATGATGTTGAAAATGTGAATGGAAAACCTTGTCTCGACGTGCGGGGCCAGGGCCCTCTCTCGCGCTCTGTCTCAAGCGATTTATTTTCATGAGAAATATTAAATGTTAAACTGAGGTGAGGGACGAGGGCTGAGGTGGGCTCTGGCCCCTGTAGAGCGGCTGCTTCTCCCCATCAAAAAAAGAAGCAGGGTTGCCTACTCGGTTCTGCAAGAAGTCGAGACGGGGCGAACACCGGACAAAGTCTATTTCCCTAAGTGACCAAGTCTCTTCTGTGAAAATGCGGAGATAGAAAAGTGACATCGCCGCGGATGACGACGTAACGTTTTCATCATTTTCTCCGCACTTCGGCCCCTTCTTTAGAACGTTCTCACTGACGAGAGTATCGAGCTCCTTGGCGGATTTGAGTGCAGTGACTACACTCGCACACATCCCCAACGTTGACTGTGAAGCAAAAAAAATAGAGGTACGACCGAGAGCATTACGTAGGAATGGTCCCCAAATGATGTCACCAAAATTATCACTCTTTGAAGACGCACCCACCCCCATGCCTATCAATTCAACATTACGTTATTAAACGGTTATCTTTAGCTCATCCTTCACATGCCATCATGTATGGACCATCCCAATGTGAGGACAGAAGGAAGAAAGCGGTAGATCGGTCGTGGGTCGTTGTCGTGTCGTTGCTTTTTGGTTTTGCCTCGCAACATTAAATTTGCAGTGCAGTGGCAGTGGGTAGTCGACAACTTGGTTTCATCTAATCTACACGTACAACTTATTTCATCAGGCGACTTCCCAAATCTTTAAATATATTGGAGTAAAATTAATAAGAAAATCACTCATTTTTTCCTACTCATCAACAACTAATCATTTTTAAGAGGCCTTGGGCATTCTTCTAAATCGTATGTCCATCCAGAATCTGAACACTTTCGGTAAGTATTTTCTCTCTTTTGTCACTGAATTATTTCCATTTTTTTATTCGGGGTGATTTTGTTTTTTTTCGTGGAAGTAGAACGTGAGGCTCGGCTGGACAAGAAAGTCAGGTTTTGTTAGTTGGTCCCTACGCTTTTACGCTGTACGCTATATGCTCAGTTTTTTGAGTGTTTGGATTTGGAAGGTAGGGATTTTTGCTGGTGTGCTGTCTGTCTGTCTGAACTGACTGCGTAGCTTCCATATTGGTTTTAGGGTTTCTGTAGTATATTCTCTATATATGCAGAGTGCTCACACTTTGTACACCTACAATCTACGGTGGTAGTAGTAGTAGTAGTTTTTTTTGTAGTACACACCGTGCCTGGGTATGTATTATTAAGCATTACGTCAACAGACAGATCACAGATGATATCGATGTAAAAAGTCTAAATATGAGGAGTCTCTCTTGTCTGCTTAGATCTGGATTTACCAAACCCTAAATTTGAAACTACAATAATAGGAGATAGAAATCTAGTTGGTAGGTTAGGTTAGCTTTGGTTTCTAAAATGTGATGTTGGGTTTGTAAAAAAAATCATTGTTGTGATTTGTATGGCATGTTAATGTATTGTATGTACGTCAGGCATTGAGATTTTGATGTGGGAATGGAGATTGTGTGAGGGTCCTTCATTTTAAAATTATTGTTAGAGTTGGATAGTGATCTGTTCAATGTCGGTAGTTTTCCACTTGGATGACGAATGCCCTATTTACGAGAATATGACGTAGATATATGTATAGATCTAGTTTGATGCGGATCCGAACCGTGAGAAGGTGAGAACGAGAAGTAGCTGTTTGACTGTATTTAATTTGGTATTTTTACTTGAGATAAAGCAAGGTAATATCGTAAAAGATATGTTCTTAGCTGTCTACTGGCTGTGCATTTTGAGGTACTCCGCTGACAGCCTTAAAATGACGTTTCTTAAAACCTTTAAGTTTGAGAGATAAAGGGATCAGATTGATACTTGAGTCATGATGATTAAATTTAGAGATAATGTGTCATTTGTAGTTCATAGCCGTTATAGCTAGGGATAGAGTTGAAGTTGATGGGATCTCGCAGGATTTCCTTCCAGAAATGTATGGATTCGGTTTCGGTTTCGGTGTTGTCTGGATTTCTGTGTAGCGTACACGCACTGCTCATGCCGTGGTGTGAAATGAGGTGATTGCCTCGAGCGATATTCAATATTTTCATCTCTGTTGACTCCGTAGTCCGTAGTAGTTCACTATTTATGTGTAAATCAATGACCTTGTTTCGTTTCCCTCTATGTTTTTTTAGAAATTTATTTTAGCTTTTTTTAATGCTTTCCTTGCCAAGTCAACGTTGTGAGCCACACGGAAACAGTTTTCTCATAATTTAGGTATTTAGAGAGATGATTTCTTTGAGCAGCATTTTTAAAAAATCAGAACGGACAATTCGAGATTGAATTTTGGTAAAAGTAATGTACTGCTTCAAAAAATGGATAATACCCCGAAAGGAGGGAGGATTTTTGAAAATAGATTGTTGGAAACTTTCTGTTAAAGAGTAGCGCTAAAATTTTTAGATAATGACTGTACTTATGTGAAAAATTAATTTTGTATTTCCAGACCCTTTTGCTGATGCAATCAGGGGCTCCGAAGAGGGTGTGCAAGATGGTTTTGTCCATATAAGAATCCAGCAGAGAAACGGGCGGAAAACTCTGACAACTGTGCAAGGTCTCAGTGCAGAGTATGATCTAAAGAAAATCGTTCGAGCCTGCAAAAAGGTACATTTGAAAAAAATATATATTTAACTCAGTGCAAATTAGGATAATTATTATTATTCTCTAAAAGTGATATTGAACTATAAATATTTAATAAAGCCATTTTATTTTGTTTGAAAAATAGGAATTTGCTTGCAACGGGACCGTCGTTGAGCACCCTGAGTACGGAGAAGTTCTACAGCTTCAAGGCGACCAGCGTGAAAACATTTGTCAGTGGCTGACAAAGTGTGGACTCGCCAAGCCCGAACAATTGAAGGTTCACGGTTTCTAAGATGAGTCTTCTCACCATGCATTTCCGATTTACATTTATTATTAAAAATTAAAGTAAATTAGTAAGCTAGACATTTTACCATCATATTATATATACCATCAACATTACACACACAAGATCCTACCTTACCTAATCTTACAATTTCAACCTACATAATTAATTACAATTTTCCAATTATTACAATTAAACCTTACAACAACAACAAAAGAAACAATTTATAATACAATATACATACTATGATTACAAGAAAAGAAAACATTTGAAATTTTAAAATAATGATAAAGTGTATCCAATATTATTATAACAACCACAATTACAATTATTATCATAATGTTAAATATAATGCTACGACGTCTACTACTTTTACTACTACTACTGTTATCAGTGCAAATGTCTCTATATGAATGCATTATTTAATTCTAATGTTTTCCTTCGTATCTTAAAAAAAATCATCGAATGGAATTTCAATCAATAAAATATACTATTACTGTCTTTTTATAATGTACATGATTTTGGAGATGTGCTTTCCATTTATTTATTTCGTTTATGTATTTTTTAAGCGAAAGGAGGGTCCAATTCACTGCCATATCACTTAGCTTCAAGCAGATCCAAATAGGAGAATCTGCTTTTTGACTAGATTTAATTAGATGTAATTTATGTCATATACATATCCGGTCGGTGCAAATAACGCCATGCCCCAAAATCCAAAATTTGTAACGCTACAAATTCGTATGTTATGTTTTTAAGTGAACGAATTCAATTTGATCATTTTTTATTCCACAGACAAAATATTCAGTGGAATGGAGACTGGATAATACATCTTTCCACTTGTCATTTGGCTTGATCAAATTCTGTAGATGTGATGTGCTAAAGATAAAATTCCTGCATCCATACCAAGCGTCAAACAGAATTTGTAGCATTCCATTTGACATTCTATTATAGACGGGTATAAAATTGTAAAAAATTTATACGTACCTACATTTATTATACTTTAGATCGTTGTGTGTCTGAGTTTTAAATTCTTTAAGGCTTAAGACTTTAATAGTTGATAGCAGTTTTTTAAGACCCAGGAAATGGGTAGGGACTAAATGTGGAGTTCTCATTCGGATTCCGCAATTTGGGCACATCATATTATAGGAGCAGTGAAATTAGGAAATTGGGA
>JAQFZE010002193.1:0-15196 GCA_034695245.1 Dicyrtomina saundersi | reverse complement strand
CATTACAATCATGGGCATAAAATATGACAGCGCTTCTGTTGATTAAAAGTTATGCTTTTTCTTGTCGAGGAGTTGCTAAGACACCATAGACTTAGACACCTAAGAAATTTCGCTTCAAAAATAAATCTTTTTTTTACAATAATAAAAATCTAATCGTCGCGTCGCCGAGTTGGTGTAGAATGTAGATGCAAATCCGTATCTTTCTTTCAGTAGAAATTTCAGTGAAAATATACGACGGTTTTGCTTTTAGACATTTGGGGGGAATAAAAATATGGATGTGCTTATGTAATTACCAATGGATTTTATTTTTTGATTCTAATTATACCTATAGACAGAGCGATATCTAGACGCACATAATATGGTAGGGCCATAGCCATAAGTAGTTTTAACTGAATGCTTTTGTGTTATCATTGTTATGATTAAATTAAAACACGCGTTTACGTCATTACAAAACTAATTTTATCTCTCCACTCACTGTCATAGACGCATTGAAGATTTTAACTTGGAACGGCGTCTTAATTCGGCCTCAGTGCTAGTAATAATGCAAGTTTGGATTAGTTACGTGTGCGTATATTAGATAGTAACCTTTTGAACGCTATTCAATATTTGACTTAAAGGAATTATTAAACAGTTGAAATTTTAACGTTATGAATGTAGCAATTTTTACATTTTGTTGGGGGGGGGGGGTCGAAAATGGCATCTTCTTCCTCCAGCCAGGGAAATGGGTAAGTCAAAAGTGAATCGCATCTTGTCTGTGGACTTTTTAGGCCTTGGTAATTACAGGGTGAAAAGAAATAAAGAAATCCGTTTGAAACAAATCAAGACATCTTGCGTGATACCTATGAAATAAATTAACTATTTACCGATATTTACAAGAGGGCCAACATGACTATGTAAATATTTGGCAATTGCAACTGTGAATTTAAAACTAAAATTTTGCACTTATATCACTCCATTATGTTATACTCGTGTAATCCATCCATTTCCATATAGTTCACTTAAATTAATTTTCAACGTTTTCTAAAGCATGCTCTCATAATCCTTTCCATACCTGTAACTCAAAAACCTACATTACCTTTTATGAACAAATTTTCAACTTTTTCAAAACCTCGGCTTTAAAACTCTTTACATCTTTCAAAAACCAATGTTAATAAAACATCTTTTATCGTTTTCCAAAGGTTGCGATTATAATATTTTGCATATTTCAACTATACTTGCAACAAAACAATACATATTTTTCAAACCCCTCTCCAAATTAGGACAATTTCCCATTTCAATTAAAATAATATTCAAACCAATGACATACTTTTTTTCCCATACGAAAAACCGAAAATTTCCTTGAGAAAATAAAACTGTAACATCAAAAGAAAAAACAGAAACTATAAATAAAATCGTCCCATTCATTACAATTACATCGGACCGCACCGTCCAATGTACATTTTTCAGTATCTCCAAGCTCAATACTAGGCAATAGGGATTTCGAGTTCGAGGCTCTGTCTGCTATTTTATTTTACCTTCAACAAAAATGTCCTCAAACAATGTAAAGTCTACACACACAAAATTGTTTAGAAAAATATTTAAATTAAATCAGAGTTTAAAAATAAAAAAAAGAACAAAAATACTACAAAACCCAAAAGCACAATACATTTTATTGTAAAAGCAAGTCAAGGCAAAGTAAGTACGTGTATTCAATTTCTGTAAATCATACAGCGTGAAAATTGAAACTAAAAGTAAACTTGTCAGTAATACTGTAATAAACGCCAACGACCTATACAGAAGTAATATTAGAACTACTATACAATCGTACGTAGCTTAAAAACACACGTAAGGCATATCTCCATTTTAAAGAAGCAAAATTGCCTATCTTCAAATTCTCAATAAAAGCAAAACTATACCTATCTGCATGTACTTTTCTTCATAGCACAAAATACTGCAACTAAATATACGAGTAATTTTTGTAATGGGTGAGAAAGTATTATAGCTATTATTCTTATTACGGTTACATGGTGTATATACACGATTTACGGTGATTCCGAAACCGGATTCTTTCTCAATTTACCGTAACCATGACCACACTATGCATGTCACTCTCGACTTTCATTGTCTCGGATTTTGGCTACAGACCTTGAAATAGCTTCATCTGACTAGTGACGTGACTAGTGAGACAATTACAATTACCGTTACTATTAAGCGTCTTTAATGTTGTTATTAATTACACACGCCCCTTTTTATTTCATCTCTCGCCGTCGTCGTTCCGTCTCACCACTCACCCATGCAAAATTTATCCAAAAAAATAGTCCCAACCAAACCAACCAACAACAGAGATGCAGAAACCGTAAACCGAAACCGAATCAAGATGCTACAAGATTCATTTTGTACCACACCAACGACCAACCAGAAGAGTATAGCAACACATGAACTTAATTATATGTACAGGTACCTAATTCAATGTAATAATTACTTTTTATTTTCCCGTCTTCTTCTTTCTTTGGGCTGCTAACTTTTAGATGTGTTTGCATGGGCCATGGGTACTCTGCATACTACATAATATAATTACAAAAGGAGTGTTTGAGGTTAAAAATAATTTTGGATATATAACGAGCCATTGTCGTATAGTGGTTAGTACCCCACGTTGTGGCCGTGGTAACCCAGGTTCGAATCCTGGCAATGGCATTGAATTTTGATTGGTAATTAGGAGATAACATGTATCGACCTATATAGGCACTTTGATTTTGGTTTAATTCAAATTCATACTACATTTACATACGAAATGATTCTTGACAAAACGGGATAAGTCCATTAAATTATTTTTGGAAAAATGGGATAAGCCAATCTAAAGCGTGCATTTGTGATTTAACATTTGGTTTTTAAGGGAATTTTTTAGCTAAAATTGAAACTGTTTTATAAAAAAAGGCGGCATTCTTTTTATAATGGTCATTAAGGGGAGGACTGCCTACACCTTTTTCTGGTAACTTATAAAAGATGCAACGTAACTTATTACTCATTCACCATGTTAATTTCAAGCAGCGGTAAATAACCATGCGGCGTCGAAATAAATTATTATGTTTATAGTTAATACAATCTCACATTTAATGTAAACAGCAGTTTGGGGCACTTTAGGGTTGATTGCGTTGATGTTAAATGTTGTTTCTATTATTTCCCCCCTACAAGTTTTGTCTTGACAGCATATATCCACTTTTCCATGTTTGAATTTACTGAGGAACTGCATGTTTAACGCCGTCTGCGAAATATGAATTTTGGTTTCAGCCTAAGGTGGTCCATTTCTTTGCTGCGCACGCAGTTTTTATCACTGCCTCAAAACATATGACATAAAGTTTCGCGCAAATTCCCAGAAACTTTGGTAGCAATTGCGTTCAAAATAATTGATTTTATGAAAAGTTTTAACAATTGTCTAGCGACTGTCTAAGCGTTTTTTCCATATTTCAGTGGTCTAGAAGTAGTCTACAAGTTCGACTATTTGGGCGTAGAAGTTGGGCTGTCGAGACCTCCCCATTTACAACAATGGTAAAAGATCCATTTTTCAAAAATGCGTAGTTTCAAATTGAAAAACATTTTTTGAATTTTCTCTCAGTCAGTCGCTAAATACTAACAAGGGAATGGTTTCACATGGTACTCGACAATTTCAAAAAGTCATGTCTACAAAAATCAGGCTACTTTTAAATAGTGGAGATTCAAAGTAACTCGATTGCATTTTGCGTTGTTTGGTCAAAGTAGCCCGCCAAAAGTTTGAAAAATTTTAATTTTAATAATTTGCCGCCCTGTAACTTCTACAGTTCTCATCCTATTTAGACAAAATTTGATGTTTTCTAATGTTTAAACTCTTTTCTAAAAAGTAATTTCAGGATTTTTCAAAATTCAAAAATTTTCATTTTCTGAAAAAATTTGGAAAAAGAACTATTTTTAAGGCCAAATTTTATAGACCAATTTTTTCCAAAAAATTTCACTTTTTGAAATTGGCGAGTACCATGTGAAACCATTCCCTTGTAAGTAGAATATACTGTACAAAAATTAAACTGGTACTTATATGCTCAGACAAGGCCTGGGAATATACCGCTAGAAGTGTAGTCCGCCCCTTAAAAATAATTGGCAGTTACGAATGCTCCCCGATTTTTACCACGTTTACCATATGGCATAATTTTTGCAGAATAGAATACATCTGCAAATGTAATATAGGTATCATAATGTCGTGGGATAATGTGCAGAAACTACGACCACTACCACCACGCCATTCCAAGATAACCACTGCAATAAATTAATTTGTAGCTTCGTCCGTTTCTGTATGCTCTACAACGGGACCATTAGATAGATTCATCATAGCACAAAGTACAATACTTTTATTCATAATAACAGAACATGGCATCGTACATCGAGAATCGAGTCGTGGCATAACGGCATCTTCTTAATTCCTGCAACAAGGTACACAATTCTCGAATTTAATGTCAAAGTCACATTCAAATCCGAAGCAGCTTTCAATATCAAATTAAATAATACATAAAACATGAACTAAAAGCAAATTAAAGTTATATGTGCGTTTCACATTGCACTGCTGCTGTACTGATGCAGATACTAATCCTGCGTCTGTTCCTGCATCCCAGTCCCAGTAGAGTCAGCCAATCATGTGTAATTCGCAAATTCGCAACTCTCAATTCTTGATTTTGATTAGGGATATGGGAATACGGATATATGGGAGCATGCAGCATCCAATTCCAAATCCAAATCCAAACGCAAAGGCAAACCAAGGACGACGTGATATCGGTCAACCGCAGCAAACTGATTAGCAACCTCAAGCCAACCTGCAAATAATCAGCATCAGCACATTCACAGAGCATATCATCTGTATTACAGAGATCATCACACTGAACGGATATTCTTCCCAACGGTCGGCATCGGTATCCTTAGCGCCTTAGCCTTATTTTACATGTATACCTTCTAATATTTTCGAATTTATTATGTTGCGCAGAGACTGGGACCAGGAACAGGGGAAGATGCTGTAATCTATTTATGAGGTACCTATCTAGGTATGCACATATTATGTGATAATAAAACAGATTTTAGCAACACCAAAATTATAATCTGCTATATGGTCTGCGGCATCTGCGGTGGTAGGAATGGGAATGGTGGATTATTTGAATGAAGTAATGATTAGAATTATCTGTATATATAATTAAAATGATAAAATTTTACCATATCGTCTATGAAGAACCAAAATGGCTCATATATTTGATTTAATCTAGAATTAAAATGAGCTATGTCAAAAAATATTAGATGATATAAATCTAGGTAAAATGTTAGTTATGAGTTTTTGAAAATTGTAAAGTGTTTTATTTACAAGTTTTAGAAAAATATTCTACTTACATGTTTTTGAAAAAGGCATAATGCTGAAGTTACATGTTTTTTGAAAAGTGTAACATGTTCTATTCACACGATTCCTGAAAAGTGAAAATTGTTCCATTTACATGTTTTTGAAAAGTGCAATTTGTTTTATTTGCATGTTTTTGAGCAGTGCAAATCGTTCTATTTACATGTTTTTGAAATATGCAAAACTTTCTATTTACACATTTTCAAAAATTGCAAAAATCTTCTATTTACCTCCTTTCAGGATCATGATATTTTTTTAATTGTAGATAGTGCATTTTATTTTCAGCTAAAAATGAAGATGGGTCATTTTGATTCTTCACAGACGATATGTCACAACCAGTACCAGTACCACTATACCCTATGCCTATACCACTTCATTCCATTAAATTAATAAAAGTAATATGTGTTAAACGCTATACTGTACGAATTTATGAATTAGTAGATTTTTTTTTTTACTATTGGCATCTTGGCAAAGTTATAAAGCGGCAGTAGCAGTAAGTAGCAGCCCCAGTCCCAGTCTCAGTTGCCAGCGAGGTTCGGTTCACGTCACTTCAGTTCACTTTACAGATCAATCCATTATAATTCATTGGAACCGGAACCGTGTGTTGCGTACTTGGGCACATTTTCTAATATGTACGTCATGTTCCTGATGGATTTATAATTACTTAAGGAGCAGCTGACTTTGACATTGATAAATGAAAAGTGACTGTTTAATAAGTGATATTTTTGATGCATATGAAATTAGTATAGAACTTGAAGACTTGAACTGCCTATATAGCTATAGATGGAAAAAATGAAAGACGTAAAATATAGTGCATATTGATTAGAATCTTCAAAATTAATAACACTAGTTTTTTCCCCCAGCTAATTATAAAGGTCGCTGTTATAAATAGTGTGTAATCTGCTCTCGTAGGTTGCTTGTTTCTTGCATTCTGTGATCTCATATTCTGAATGTATAGCTGACGCAGATGCAAGTAGGCGTACTTGAATATAATTTATCAATTTTATTAGAGTTTAAAAAATTTTTTTAGATCTATAAAAAATACAAGTTTATAGTAATAAATTATTTGGGATTTTTAAGGGATTACAATTTATTATTTAGATAAAAGACCAGCAGAAGAATTTATTGCAATTACCATACGACGCTACTCTATACCTCTTTTAAAAATACCTGTGCTACAATTTTATTAGCACAGTATGTTAAAATATTTTATAACTTTGAATTAAATTAAATCACGATTTAATTTTCCCTACAAATGAATGAAAACGTCGTAATTTTACAGATATATATTTTGTGTATTTTTATTCACAATTTTAATCTGCAGCATCAGCATGGAGCGTAACCGCCACCGCAGAGCTGCAAACACACTGCTGCTTGTGCTGTCTGTGCTACGCAGTTTTTACAAAACTGATCAAAATTCAATGCCATTGCCAGGATTCGAACCTGGGTTACCACGGCCACAACGTGGGGTACTAACCACTATACGACAATGGCGCTGTTGAGTTCTATATGAAATTTTCTTAATCTTTTTCCTAACTTTGTTGAGTATTTTTATTTAGTTTTGCAAAAAATAAGTAATGTATGTAATTTTATTATTAGTATGCATTTCAATTGTTAAGGTATTTCCTCATATTTTTTTTTAAAGTATAAATGAATGAAAAGATGAGAGAACGTGAGATTTGCTGTGGTCGCTGATACAGACATAGATTTGCACGCTTGCAGAAACTGTAAAATAAGATTTTGTTTTTTTCGTGGTTTGCTTGATATAATTATTTTTTGCATGGCTGACTCGGGTTCTTTTTTTTGGTCTTGGTCTTGGTCTTTTGATTCTGATTATATATGTTAAAAGTGCACTCTGATTTTCTTCCCGATGTTTATTAGCGTGTGGTCAAAAAAAATTTCTTTTCGATGCCGAAGCCGAAAGCCGAAGACCGCAAACAACAACAAAGATGCATCCGCTTTTAAACTACATAATGCATGTCGCTAATACTGAAGAAGCTAAATTGTCTGTTTTCAATTCTCACTACTTAGAAATCTAGAAGAAAAATTCCATATCTGCATTTTTTTAATGTATTTAATTTAGTATAATTTATTTCGCCAAAATAAGCAATGGTATAGGTATTTCTCATTGCTTATAAATTGTTTTGAAAACCCAAAATATGTACTATTTGTGTCCATAAATGGAAATGGGAAATTTTGCTTTTAGTCTGAACTGGAGATGGACATTTTTGCTTCTTCAGCAGCGATATTCAGAATCAGAACCTAAATAGAAAAGTATAAAGCCACCTTCTTGAAAGTAGGTGCTGTTGGTAATTTGTGTACGTTACTGGAAGCTAAACTTGAAGATGCCTAATGTATGAAAATATTTTACTAATAAAAGCGTAAAATGCACCTATATAAATGTAGTACAAAACGTAAAAAATAGCAACATTTAACAAAGTATTTTGGAAAAATCCAAACTCGCAATAAGATGACGAAATTAAAAACTATGGACATGTTTAGCTGGGTGCTAAAATCAAAGCACTATACCTTACATTTTACAAACAGGTGTTGGTGTAGGCAAGCAACTTTTGTTGTTTGCAACATTTTGATTTTACAATTTAAATCATAGGGAATAATAATTACATATATTAAGATATTTTTCAAAATGCAAAACGTTCTAATTATATCATTTTTCAAAGGTGCAAAATTCAATAAATACCTTTTATAAACATCAAAAACGTTTGGCTGTGTACTGGGTTTTAAAAACATGTCGTAGATTTTAATATTTACGTCAATATTTCAAGTACAGCCATATTTTGTAATAACTATTAGGCCATTTTTTGAAAGCCGAACAAAAGATTTAATCTCAGGCCAATTTTAAAAATGGAAAACCTTGAAATTATTACGTCAACTTTGGAATTATAAACAAATGTTGTAAATAATTGATTTTTTAAATGCAAAAATGTGCAATTACGTCAATTAATTTTTGAATTACAAAATGTTGACAATTAATTGATTCTTTAGTGCAAAATACTTTATACCTGGATTCTTATTCATCACCAGTTAATGCTTCAACTGGTGGCCGCTTGAAAGCAAAGTCGTGTCGTTCGCATTCGTACATTTCTTCAAACCGAATCCGAAAATGTTTCACTCAAACACGTTCGTTCCATTGCTGATTGCCAGATGTCAGAATGACCATAAATTCGGATGCGGAATCATCTGGGGGGAATGCCTCTGTAGAGTGTTATAGACTGTCGAGTGAGAATATGTAGACTGTGACTGTGACTGCAAAATTGTGCTCACTCAGTATCCACCACGGGATCGTCCATAAATAATGTCGGTATGTAGGTGGTTAGATCCTTAAAATCTCTCCATTTAAGACACTGTAAAATTGTTGCCATTCTATTGTACTGAGGTGGGTGAGTTTATGAGGAAAATGCCATATCATATCTATGACATCATTTATGAACGATCCCTATATGTGACTGCATCAAACTGGCACTGGGACCCGCACCAAACTGGACGTAGTCTCAAGCTGTGTTGTTGGCATGATTAGAGTAGTACCCGTCACCGTTACCGTTAAACCGGTATACCGTACCACCAGTCAGAAATAAATTAAATGTCTCGTCGGTCGGTCGTCCTCGTCCTTCAACAGCAACCGCGGCAACAAAGTCATTGCCAAACTCCACACGCCCATAACCATCGTTTCAGTTTCAGTTGTTGCTGTTGTTTTCCTCATACAGTATGACACACAAACAAAGTCTGTAACAAAGCACAAACGGCAATAACTTTAAATAACATTCCTATAGTTACAAATGTTGGAGATTGAAATTACCAAAAAATAAACAGAGCCATACCGTAGTGTGTACACTAATTACAAATGACAAGTACTATTGTACCTCTAAGTAGGTACCTATGTTTATTAGGAGAATTAAAAGTAACAAAAACACGTGGGATGAATGCGGCGGCTTATCCGGCTCCACGTGAAGAAGTATAATGAATGTGTTGAATGTTGGAAGTTGGATTAATTAAGAGAATGCTAATAGGCAATTATGCCACAAGTCAAAGTGAGAGCGCTGTGCTTAATGGTAATTGGTGGTGATGCAGGAATAGATCATTATATTTTAGTTTAAAAATACACTGGAATAATTTCTTGAAGCTTTTATTCTATAAATGTGGCTTGATTAAAAATTTTTATGTCGCCACAGTAAAGAATCAAAATGAGCCATATTCATTTTTAGCTAAACACTGAATGCACAATCTACGGAACTGTTTACTAAAGACATAGAGAGACTAACAGCAAGAAAATAGAATGTTTTAAAATTTTTGAAAATATGTGAATAGAAAATTTAAAACAATTAAATAACATATTTTACTTTTTTTTTAAACATGTAAATAGAACTTTTTTATACTTTTCAAAAAACATGTAAATTCAGCATTTTGCACTTTTCAAAAGCATGTTAATAGAATATTTTGCACTTTTTTTAAAACATGCAAATCGAACATTTTATACTTTTCAAAAAACATATAAAATCAGTATTTCGCACTTTTAAAAAACATGTAAATAGAATATTCGGAACTTTTCAAAAGCACCTAAATGGAAAATTTTGCAATTTTCAAGAATTCGTAATTTGCTTTTAATGAGCATTGAAGACTGGCAATTTTATTTCTTCAGTAGCGCTATTATGCATGCATAATTACTCATTACAAGTCTCAAAATAAAATGACCTAAATATTCTCTGTTTGTTTTCAAAATATCATATTGGCTCTATGGCGTGTCCCTTTACAAATATTTTAGGTCGGATACGTCGTGAGATGGCTGGATCTGCGGTTGCGGATGTCGCAATGAATTGGAATGAGAGCTGTAATGCAAATTAATATTATATATTATGTTGCCTCACATTTCAGCAAGACCAGTCTGCCTCATGCCAGTACCGTTCCAGAATCCAAAACAAGACAGTAGAAGAACCATAGGCAAAAGCTAAAAGTTTTCTCTAATATTTCTTGTTGCGTGCGTATAAATAAAAAAAGAAGTCAACGCATAAAGAGAATAGTTGAATACTGAATAGGAAAGGTGAACTCGACGAAACTTGTGAAATATATACACAGAGCCTCTCCTTGTATTTTGAAAGCAACTCATGTAATTAGCGTTTCTGTTTGGAAAGAATTCAAATTATGTTAGACATGTCAAGAACATATGCAGCCTCTGTCGTCAACTTCAACTTCCCCGCACACACATTAGTAATCCCAGCCTCCGAGCGTCACCCTGGTAGACCAGGGATAATGACACACCACATAAACCAAAAATAAGTTTAAGTCCTACATTCATTTTTTTTACAGTCTAAAATAACTGAAATTCTGTCCTTTTAGACTTGTAAAAAGACCATTGTGGTTTGTGTGGCGGGGTGCAGGCGGATCCGGATAATATATATGAGACATATTTTACATTTCAGCCAGTGCTGTATAATTACTATACTATACCACCGTGACTAGCATACCACAGTTCTACTACTACCCGAAACCGAACACATACTAGTGTACATACGTACATACTGTTACGTTAACACTAATTAAAAACAGTTGCTGTTGATTTTGGAAAGGAAGTCAAAATGATGCTTCATCATACAAGATCCATGTAGGCTATGCCGTGTACTCGTTCTCATACAGTTTTTAATACGCGCCTGATTTTATATGTGAAATATATTTTGGAAAATTCGTAAAAGACAAAAATTTAAAAAAAAATGTATTTAACATATCAAAAAATACTCCAGCGTAAAGAAAGAAATGTTATCTGCTATATTACTAATAAATTTGAATTATGAGTTGGACACAAATACAGACTTCCAGGAGAAAGTTTCGTTTTACTGCAAAATAAAAAATGCAATAAGATGTTTTTTTTATAATTTTTGTAACAAAAATGTTTGCAAGAAAAAACTATGCATAAAAAAATGGCATGGAGTACAAAGTACAACACAGGCAGTAGCTCTCAAGTATCTCCCTCTTAAAATTATTTTTATAATCTAATCTATATATAGATATTTAAATGTGTGAATATGTGCCTACTAGATATTCGACCTGACACAGCTTAGCATTAAAATTTAATTAATTAATCAGTCAAGCCATTAAAATTCTCTTACGACTCATGGCGGGAGAGAAGGCGCCCTCGTTTATTCAAAACTGTACACTAACTACATAACTTTAAGAGCTAAACTTAACTCTACGTAATTTCAACTTATATGTAAATTACACGAGACACTAAATTACACAGACCAGGACCAGTCAGTGCTAAACATAACATAATTACCTTCGTTGTCCTATATTTGTGTAGACAATAATTCTAAAAATAGCGCAATGCATATAATGAGCGAATTAATTATTAAAGATTAAAACCAACCACCCACTAAAAACTACCGATAAAACGGGGTGACGGATACAATAAAATATTTACTCAAATAATTCGTGATGTGAATCAATTTTTCTTTTATGTTATACATGTAAAGTGGGTCAATTCAAATTTTGATTAATTTTTAATAAAAGCATCAAAACTGATTTCATTCCAGAAAGTTTCCAAATCTAAAATGACACGTAGAATACGGACGGACAAAGGATTTGGGGGTCTATAATATTAGCTATTTAGTACGTAGACGAAAGTTTCAATAGTTTGACGCCGCTTTGAAAGATCAACATGTTTTCTTTCGATCTCCTTCTTCCAGATGAACTCCATTTGGATTTTTTTATACAGAGAATTTTTGAAAATATTCTGATTTCGAACTTTCATTTCAAAGTAAAACTTGGAAAATTCCGTTTAGTATATTTTATGCCAAGCCAAAAAAGTGAAATCATAAATGATGAAAATGAAAACAAAAGTGCAGTGTATAGGCGGAGAAAACAATGCACTTAACACTACAAAGCTACGGCTACGTACGACTACACGACTATGGCAACAAGGTTACTATATAGGCATATGCACCGGCACCTCCTCAAACTTTCACACTACCGATATGCTTTGGATTTGGATTTTGTAGAATAGAAAGAAGAACATTAGAACACAACAGAAATCCAATTCTACAGTAGTCTCCATTCAGTCCAGCAGAATCCAGCCAGATCCAGATCCAGAAACGTATGATTATAAAGAGGTCGAAAAGATTCTTTTCTTTGAGCTGCACTGTAGACACAAAGGTTCGTAAAAAATTTACTCGTGTGAGATATTAATATTTTAGAGGAAATCCATACGTACGTATACATAGGTACCTAGGTATAGGTATACATATAGGTACGTATGTCTTCCTGCATAAGGGGAAGATAGGGTGTGATATTTCAATTTGCTTTTTGTTCTCTTAAATTCTAAAGTCGAAATGTAAGAAAAGTAGAGTGGAGGCAGGTTAGCATACACTAAAGGGAAAACAATGAGCGTCATATTATATATAGTCATAGCAATAACATATGAAGAGATTTTTGGCGAAATGGGATATACTATAGTAGGTATAAGTCCCTCTCGAATAAAATTTTACAAGAAAAAGGAATTTTAAATTAAATTATGTGACTATACGTTTTTGTATAAATAAAGCTTAATATTTTTCCAAACATATTGTACCTGACTGATGATCAGCACTATCAGAAGCAGTGGCTTAAATTCTATAGGGATTTTTTTGAATACTTAAAGAAAATATTTAAAACGCAAAACTTACCAAAAAAAAACGAAATTTTGTCTATTTAAAAAAACATTGCTTTGGTTGCACTTTGACATTTACAATGCAGCACAGTAATGTATCGTCTGTGAAGAATCAAAATTATACCCATGTTCATTTTTAGTTTCAAACAAAATGCACTATCTACAGACAAAATTAAAATAACGTGTTCATGATAGCATGTAAATAGAACTTTGTGCATTTTTCAAAAAACAAATAAATAGAATATTTTGCATTTTTTAAAATGCATGTAAATTGAATATTTTGATCTTTTTGAAAAACATGTAAATAGGAAGTTTTACTTTACAATTTTTAAAAAACACTGAGATAGAACATTTTTAACTTTTCAAAAACAATAGGATATTGTTACTTTTTTAAAATCATGTAAATACAACAATTTGCTCATTTTAGAAACTCGTGATTAGCATTGTAAGCATATGTATATTATTTACTGTCTTTTTTTTTGACATGGCTCATTTCAATTCTAGCATAAATTAGATATGGGTCATTTTGGTTCTTAATAGACGGTATCTAACTGTATAGCACTAACGTAATGCAAATAATCTCATTTGTGAAAAAATGGACTTGTCCCGTTTTCCCAGACAACTCTTCATATCTGCCTGTGCATACAATTCATACATATGGCACAATGTTAAACGAAAGCTTCACAGATAACCAACTATAGTTTGAGTTTGTTTTTATTTCTTAGTTATTGTCTAATACTATAGTTTACGTTTACAACTTCATCGCCATGCCAATTGCACGGTTAAATTGAACTTCCTATGATTTTTCTTATTCCTGGTCCAGTCCAGTGGTCCAGGTCCTGGAAGAAAAAGGTAGTGTTTCTAATAATTATTACGACTTACATGCAACTGATTACAGTGATTGTGATAACGGATAATAGTTTCAATTCGGTATTAAAATAACGTTAAAATGTACAGATACTTGGGTATAGAATTCTTTCTTAAATTTTTGATATACACAATATATAGACACCTCTTAAGGCTAACAAAAAGGCGTATTTCAACGATGGGATCCTAAACGAAACCCCAATAGATTTGAGGCGTTCATAAAAAAAAAAGCGAGCCAACATAAAAAAAGGTATAAAATATAGAGAAAATTCAAGCGATAAAAGATTGGCCCTACCACGGTACGGTTTAGGTTTTCGTATTGAATCACACAGTTTCAAAATCGTTATCACAATATATATATATATAAATATATAAATAAAATATAAATGAGAAAAATATACACACAAACATTAATTTGAAATTTTACAACTTTGTAATCGTATTAGAGATTTTATTATTGAGAGGAATATTATTGTTCTAGAGGCAACAAGGAAAATGTTAAACATTGATAAGAGAAATATACGATTTTATTTTATGACTTTTTGTACATACGTATTTTGTATTATTGAGTGACGCAGGTCGTTCTCATAATATGTTCGGGTTTTGATTTCACCTTTAGGTTTTGAGTTTAGTATTGTGTAGTTTATAGTAAGTGATATAGGATACAAGTAGGAAATTGAGGTATTGGGGCAAGTTTAAGATGATGCATAAGATATGGTAACGACAATGTATTTTCAATAGTATTCAGTTACCTTATTTCCTCGAATAAGCGTCCAGGAGCTTATTAAAATTTTTGGAGTGGCAGCCCGGCGCACCATGACCACAATGCATAGTTTATTCGTACTGATAATATTTAGCCCTAACAACATTAAATTTTAAACTTTAACCCAAAATGCGTGTATCTGCCTATATTACCTATTGCCATAGGGAGCGTTCACAAATGATATCATCACATTTGGCCAATTTTCTGACCTACCCACCCCTTTACACCCATGTTAAGCATACGGCAAATCGTCACTTTTCAGATCCACCTACCTACCTAAGTGATGATATCATTTGTGAACGCTCCCATATTGACATTCGCTACATTACATGAATTTTTGTTATATCTCCCCTGAAGCAACCGTTTGCTGCCACAAAATTAGATGCACAAAGCTTTTGCTTATTTGTTTCGAGCAGCGTTAAGTTTATCCATAATAGGACAGATCAAAAAACGTGAATGAATGGGGGTATGCACAATTAGAGTGGGGTCGTAAATCCCGGTGCACCTTAGCGTCAACCCAACTTGACGTCCT
>JAQFZE010002192.1:0-15198 GCA_034695245.1 Dicyrtomina saundersi | reverse complement strand
TTTGGTTAATGCTGTACACTAAATTACTTATACTATTTTCGGTCTAGTTTAAACAGCCTCTGTGACTAAACTGTGTACATATGTATAATTGAATACTGAATGAATAAAAACCCAGAATAATAATAATAATAATAATAATAACATGATTTTCAGAGTTCAGTGTCCTCGGAAACTCGGAGATATCCTTAATCCTGAGCAGAGTCACTCCTTTTATTGACAATTATTGATGCTCACGTAATTGGAGAATGCAGAAAACAATTAAGTAATTTAATTAATACTAAGAATTTGGGAGCAGTGGCAAATTTAGAATTTAGTGCGAAAGAGTGATTAGAATAAAATTATGGAGGTGCGACGTGTTTGAGAGCCAGACTCTGACTAAAATTGAAAATAAAATTACACTCATTGAAATGCAGTAGTGCTCAAGTTTAGGAGCTTAACATACATTATCAGTTTTCACATGTTAGTAAAAACTTATTACAAATATTCAAACTTTAGGAAACAAAATATGAGACCCATCGAGTGACTGCGCTCCTACAGCAATTTTATTTTGTTAATAATTAATACAACTGTGCATCATGTTTAATTATATAAACTACTGTAACTAACTAGGAACATCTCAGCCTTTCTTTCATTCAATGACTCGTTTGAGAATAAAATTATGACATTTTCTCGCGATCGATCCGTCGCACATGGCGCCCAGGAAGCGGCGCCATGTACGTATAATAAAGCAGTTACTCCATTTTTTATACAAGAATTTGGCCATTTTAGAAAAATGCCTGGGTTAATGTCTCGGGTGGAATTTGAGCTGGAGTCCATCTCTGGGTCTCGTAATCACTTCTGCCATCACCACCACATCTTCCCGTCTCTGCGTTGCTTCCACTCTGAAATTCCGAAGCACATTCGCCAAAAGAACCTTTTCTTCCATTGTTGCAAATTTTTGCCCTGTGATAATACAAATTATGTAAATAGGTACAATTTAGAAATATTTCCTAATTTTCTTTCAACTCAAGCTCACCAATGCAGTTTCTTGGTCCGGCAGAAAAGGGGATGTAAGAGAAGGGATGTCGCCCCACGGAGTTTTCGGGGAGGAATCGCTCCGGGGAAAAGAGCTCCGGCTCCGGGTAAATTTTGTCGTTCAAATGTACCTGCGCCGTCATCACGAATGCGTTCACTCCCGCCGGAATGATGACGTCGTCACCTGTCCCAATTATTTTAAGAAGTCACATGTAATTTGTATGAATTAAAATAAAAGACGGGTGATTGGAAAATAGAAATAGTGCAGAGACCTAGAAGGACGTCGCTGTGTAAATATCTGGCAATGAACGGGACGCTGGGGTACAGGCGGAGGGACTCCTTGATCACCAGCTCCAAGTATTTCATTCGAGTCAAATCCTGCGCCGTCACCGACCGACTCCGGTCATCTCCAAATATCTCGTCCAGTTCATCCTGCACTTTTCTCTGTCCGCGTAGTGCAAAAACATTTCAAAAATATTTCAGTCCACTTCCGTATAATTTGCATGTAATTAATCAGAATCACTCCTGACTGTGAGCAAGAAATTAAGGCGCGAATTACAAATCTGAACCTCACCTGCTGCTCTTTGTTGGCCCCGAGTAGAAATAAAGTCCAGTTGATGCTCGCTGCCGTCGTGTCATGACCCTGAAACAATTATAAAGAAAAACTGTTAATTTGATTTATTTACAAAATTACTACTGCTACTACACACTACAGATATCGTCTCTGAAGAATCAAAATGACCCATATCCATTTTTAGCTAAATACAAAATGAACCATCTACAAAATAATAAACTACAACGTCATCATCCTGAAAGCATGTAAATAGAACAATTTGCACTTTTCAAAAATATGCAATTTGAAAAATTTGTACTTTTCAAAAACATGTAAATAGAACATTTTGCCAATTTCAAAATAAAAAAATTAGAATATTTTGCATTTTTTAAAACCATGCAATTAGAACATTTTGCTCTTTTCAAAAAAATGTAGTGAGAAAATTTTTCCCATTTCAAAAACAAGTAATTCGAACATTTTGCACATTTCAAAAACGTGTAATTAGAATATTTTGCCCATTTCAAAACCATGTAAATAGAACATTTTGCACTTTTCTAAAAACATGTAATTAGAACATTTTGCCCATTTCAAAAACAATGAAATAAAACAAAACGTTTGGACATTTTCAGAACGCATAACAAATGAGTATTTTGCGCATCTATCTCATTGAGTGTTTTGGACACATGGCTCATTTGAATTGTAGCTTAACTTGGACGCAGGTCATTTTGACTCTTCACTCAGGATGTGTTTGAAAATTCTCTAAATTACTTCGAACATAAAAGTGTCCACTTCTTCCCTCAAGTCCGTGTCGCTCAGATTATTCTCGGGATCCTTTTGGGATTCGATGAGGAGGTCCAAGAAGGCGAGACGACGCTTCCCCTTCCAGTACGTGTCACTGTCGTCACTCTTTTCGGGGGACTTTTGGGCGTCTTGGCTGACTGGGGAGTTGAGTGCCTCTGTCTTCCGCTCCCGAATCACGCGATTGGTGAACTCGTGCAGGATTTTCAAACAGCGGCGCTCTTCCCGCCCCATGGGGGATAGTCTCCAAATAAATTCCCATTTCATCCACGGCCGAACCACGCGGTACTGAAGAAACTCGCACATTCTGCTCATCCAAACAAATACAACAGTTCATTAAAATTTAAATTCCGTGTATGGGGTCGTCCATAAATGATGTCGTCCATAAATGATGTCGTCGAAAAATTCCCATCTTTAGGACCCAATGACACCCCTGCCACCCCCTTAACCATTGTGTAAATGGCTATTTTTAACATGGGATGTCATCAATATCCAAGTAGATCCACTAACCCTACCCATGACGTCATTTATGGACAATCCCTATATTCTTTAAAGTAATAATGTCATTAGTATTAGGAGGGTGAGAGGTACAAACTTGTAGACAGCCTTGACGTAAGGGGTGTCGCGCTCGTTTTGTGCATTTAATTTCCTGGCCATTGCAGTTTCTGAAAATCAAGTTTCAAAAATTAGCGCCAATAAAATAAGACCGACACACTCAAGGTCACTCAAGGTCACTGAAAGTCAGACTCAGATGTTGAATCAAGTAGAAAGTGCATAGAACTGACCGCAAATGATGTCGAGGGCACAGCGAGTGACGTACGGGAAAACATCCCGCGTTTGACCCCCACTGAATTCCTTCCTAAGAATGTCCACCAACACAAATGACTGCTCGTTGAAAATGGGCATGAAATCTTCGAGGATTTTAAAGTGGAAGGCGGGAGTTAACATTTTTCGTCGCCTTTGCCATTTCTTTCCTGGGAACACACGTCACAAGGGCAATTTAACTATCTACAACATTTAATTTATGTACTCTTAAAGGGCTCGTCCATAAATGATGTCATCGAAATGTCCGCGTTTTTAGGACCCTATGACCCCCTATCCCCAGCTTAGCCATTGCGTAAATGACTGTTTTTAGCATAGGATGTCACATTAAGTATCCCAGCTGACCCATTGACCCTACCCATGACGTCATTTATGGACAATCTCAAAAAGTACTAAACCACCGCGAATAAATTAGTTACCTTGACTCGTTAAAAGTCCCTCACCCAACCACGGCCAAAGAAACTGGTAAATGTCGCCCTTGTTGATGTGGACGGAGGAGGACAGGATTTTCTACGCAGACATCAAAACACAGTAATAAAGGACAAGTTCTAAATAACTAGGAACTTCTTAACTAATTACTATTACGCAAAGTAATTGGATTCAGGATCGTCCATAAATGATGTCACCCAAAGATCAACATTTTCAAAATTCTATGACCCCACTGTAATCAGCTTAACCATTGTCTAAATGGCTCTCTTTAGCATGGGATTTCATGAGTCGCCAAGAGAACCCGTTGAGCCTACTAATGACGCGACGTCATGTCATTTGTGGACGACCCCTTAATCAATAAAATGAGTATTATTATTCTTGGGTGGGTAATCGGAAAATGTACCTCAATATCTTCCCCATTTGCGAGTGACAAGTAGTACAGAGTCCCGATTTGAACAACATAGCGCGGTCCATATAGCTTCACATATTTGTACTGCAGTTTCGCCATTTCTAAATTAGGGCAAAAAACAGGAAACAGTTTAGTTTTCCGCGCCAGGATTTAAACGTTTAAATATTTCAACACAAATAAAAATTTACTTTTTACCGTCATTTGGCACATTGAGTTCGAGGGCACTTCCAATGAACGGGTAGCGAGGTGGGCCGGGTATTTTGCTCATGAGTCGCTTCACCCTCCCGTCCCGCTTGTACAAAATCATGAGGAACGCCAGTCCCGCCACGAGCAGTGTAATCAGCGGGAAAGTTTGAACAAAGTCCCGAAGCATTTTCTGTGATTTTGAAAAAACGTTTTCAGAAAGCGGTACGACACACACTCACTCACTTAAAAGAAACCACGTGGGTTTTAATTACAAATGTAGTAAAATATGAAAGAAATACTGTGACTGTAGCAGAGCACAGTTGAGTAGGCGTCAAGCGTTGCGTATTCGGTCCTCACAACAACTGAATTGAACAATTTCCTTAATGAAGTAATAGATTTAAAATCAAATAAGATAATTGTCAACTCAATAATTACGCAATGTGCTAGTTACGTAAAAAAACTGGTTTTAATTAATTCATTGATTTTGAGTTAATTTGAATTGGTAGCCACACGTTCATTCAAAAACTTGGTCTCTCCACATTTTTGAGATTTGATAAAAACTAAAAAGTGAGAAAAAAGTGACAGTTGATTAAATGGACTGGATTCTGATTCTGGATGGAAATGGAGACTGAAGACGACGAGGATACAAATTCTCCTGCACCGTTCTTTTCCTTCTCCAGATTATTCCATATTAGGGATCGTCCACAAATGATGTCATCCGTAGGGTCAATGGGTCTACTTGGTAAGTGTTCACATCCCATGTTAAAGATAGCCATTTACGCAGTGGCTAAGCGGATGACAGCGGGGGGTCACAAAAATAGGGACTCTTTGAGGACGTCATTTGTGGACGGTCCCTTATGTATGTAATTCCTATTTAATCTTTTTTCGCCCTACTTAAATTACAGGTTGAGGGAACTGTCAGGGATGAGGAGTGAAGCAGGACGATGTCGACTGGATTTGTATTTCATTTCCCTCTTGAAATTCATACGCTGCCTTCGGTAGCAGGACACTGGATGGAAGCGCAGTTAGAACATTTTGGTTTTGAGCTACGACCTTGAGATGAAGTTTGGAGTGAATAAGTAATGAGGGTGGAATTAAATTGGAGGCGACAGGGATTTGAAACAGTTTATCTTGAAAAGGAGGTCCAAGTCCATCACACATAAGTATGCATGCAATATTATTAAATATCTAAAAAAAAAAATAAATAAACTACTTCCAATTATTCGCACGCAACGGTCAAGGGTTACCCCATCAATTTACGCTATCAATCACCCGTCGCCGTCCACTTCCATTCTCCACTTAAATTCATAGTTAAGCATTATTTGATTACATTCGTTTTTATCTCAAGCTGCTTTTGTTTTAAATAAAATTATTTATCTTGCCACTGCCATTGTATCCAATTATCAGTCCGTTAAAAGGCTGACTCTTGTCATCATTATGCAAATTCAATTGGGTTAGAAATTTATTAGCAATACATACGCCTGAAACACAAATAGTTTTAGTCAAATAAACAGCTACAACTTAACTATACAATTTATTCATTAAATCAAAAATATGGAGCTACGTCCCCAAGCCGCATCAATAATTACAACGCCCATTCAAGTTGTACAGTTGTTTCAGTATTCTCTGTGAATATAAATTAATTAAACGAGGGAATTTAATTTATTACTGGAATTATTACAAAATTTAATTACACAAGAAAGGTACGCGGGTACATGATGCTAATCAGTAATCATCATGTCCTGCCTGAACAATTTCTTGCTAATCCTGAGTTTCATTTTTCAAGAGGGTTTTTTATGGAATATTTCCGGAAATCTTCCCGGCAATATTCAACTTATTCCGTGAGAAATTCACATGTTCCATTTCGCATTTTAATATATCTCACAGCCATACAAAAACCACCATTTTGATTTTATTGATGGGTTTCTTTGCTAAAGCAAAATGTGCTATTTACATGTTTTATAAAAGTGCAAAACATTTTATTTGCATGTTTTTTAAAAGTGCAAAATGTTCTATTCACATGTTTTGAAAAAAGTGCAAAATGTTTTATTTTCATGTTTTTGAAATGTACAAAAAAATTAATTTGCATGCATTTGAAAAGTCTCAATATTGTTTTTACATGTTTTTGAAAAGCTGCTCAATGTTCCATTTACATGTTTTGAGAAAATTCAAGGAGCGGGGGCTGCCTGCGCTCGCCGCATTGTCCGGCCATGAGAGCATTAGGGGTCGTACAGGAGGTCATACAAGGTCCTATAAATGGAGATATTTTTTGGTGACGTCAGTTATGGACGATCCCTTAGTGGCTATTTCATTCACACTTAACAACCACAACATTTAAATAGTTTAATACGGGTACATGATTATGATAAATTACGTGATAAGAAAACAAAGACAGGGTGATAATTTGACTTGTTTGTAAAACTCAGTACTCAATCCTATGTAATCAGTGAAGGAATCAATCAAAATCGGACAAAAGTAAAAAGCATCCCAATTCAAGTGCCCCTGTCACTCCTCCATCCATATCGTTCAAATGAGACAGAAAATGAGTAATTAATTATTAAACTGTCAGATATCATGCATCTCACAGAACAGAATAACACTTGGTGTTATTTTTGAATGCTACAAATAATCCCATCGAAATTCAAATCCAATTTTTGGTTGGTCCATTACAAAAGCGAAATTGCCTCTACACACTTTTGATTCCACGCTTTGAAGGTGGTTTTTGCATTTGTACAGCAACTCGTCTTGAGCGTAAATTCCATTCCTGTTATCACACGAAATAATTATCGTTGTAAAAATGGGTTTCGAATCAAAATCGGGAACCCGCTCATTTTCATCGGCCCTGGCCGCCGTCGTATTACTATTGGTGGGTTGTGTGGTTGACTCTGAGGGCAAAATCTACGAGAAGCTCCTCTCCACCTCCATCTACGCCGCTGACCAGTACACCCGAGTCCTGGAGCACGAACCGACTCTGAGCGGGCGCTACCCACACACCGGAAAACCGAATTCTCCCAACTGGGATGACACGACTGACTACGGCGGCTGGACAGCCGGGTTCTATCCCGGGGTCTTGTGGCAACTTCACCGACTGAGTGGAGGGGAGCGGAAGTGGTCGGATGCGGCGACGGCGGCGCAGGAGGCGCTTCGCGCCCGCGAGAATGACACGGGGACGCACGACGTGGGCTTTGTCATCATGTCTTCCTTTGGACGCGGTCTGGACTCCGGTTTCGGACTGGACAATGCTACGCGCTGGGATGACGTCATTGTCCGAACCGCTCATTCTCTCTGCACTCGATTCATTGGTCAGCAGCTTCACCTTTGACCTACATAAATTCTTGGCGGTTTTAATGGCAGGTCTAATTATTTAATTTCTTAATCTTTTTTGACCCCGTGCAGAAAAGGCAGGAGTGCTCCGGTCCTGGAACAGCGGGAACAATGGGCAGGCAGTTGTGATTGTGGACAACATGATGAACCTTGACCTCCTCTTCACCGCGCAGCAGATTTCAGGGAACAAGACTTTCGGGCAAATTGCGCTGAGTCACGCGGACAAGACGATTGAGAACCACTTCCGTCCAGATGCCTCCACCTTCCACGTCGTCGCCTACTCCGAAGCGAATGGAACGGTTCTGAGCAAATACACGGCCCAAGGCTACTTGGACAATTCCACGTGGGCACGGGGTCAGGCCTGGGCCATTCTGGGCTACATCGAAACCTACAAATGGACCCTGGAGCCCAAGTACCTTTCCATCGCCCAGAGATCAGCTGACTACTTCCTTGGCCGTCTCCCCCAAGACTTTATTCCGTACTGGGACTTTGACGCTGGACTGGAGGCGGGTACTTCCTACCAACCACGTGACACGAGCGCCGCCTCCGTCGTTGCCTACGCCCTCCTCCACATGTACAAGGAAACGGGGCTGGACAAATACTTGGACGTAAGTGAGAAGATTGTGGAGTCGCTCATTGAGAATTACAACAGTCGCTCCGTGGACGTCCCCGCCATCTCCATCAATGGAACCGTCCATCTCAAAGACAACAAATCCGACACGGCCATCATCTACGGAGACTTCTATCTCCTCAAGTACATCGAGTACTACTTCCACATTTAAATTGTAACCCATCAGTTAATACGCAAAGATGTACTAAAAGATATTCCATGATTTATTTGTAAACTAAAATACCAACCGAATAAATGCCATTTAACTAAACTATTAAATTCTTTCCACGAATTGCGATTATTTTTTTTAGATATACTTGTTGAAAATAATGCAGGACATACACAACCTGCAATGGGGGAAAAATAGAAAAACGGCAGTTAAGTCTTTTTTATTGGTCCCGAAATAATTTTTAAAAAACATTACAAAAACGAGTTCAAAAAATGGAGGAACAATTGAGTAGCCTGTTCTTTATGGGAATGGCAGTTGTAGTTGTAGGAAATGATTAGAGAAGAAAAGCTTTTAAAAAAAGGAGCGTTTGAAGTACGCCATCCCTCCTCCTTTCCTTATATTTTGAATCAAATGTCGATTTGACCTCTGTGACCCCGTCCCTCTCCTCCTCCACATGTATTTCCCTCAACCAAAATACGAAAGCGGGTCGTTTCGTCTCCACCTTCACCCCTTCGATCTCTGCACAAAATAGAAATCATTACAGTTAAACATGCTAGACCCACTTAACACAAAAGGGATGGTCCATAAATGATGTCAGCCAAATTGTCACTCTTTTAGAATGCACCCACCCCAATCTCTTGCAATGCGCAACAACGGCTATCTTTAGCATGGAGGAATACCTGACAGGACACAATGACCCTACCCGTGACATCATTTACGGACGATCCCAAAAGAAACAAAAAATCCAGGATATTTATGTACCATTTGAAAAAATAAAAATTCCATTTGACTCATCCGCTGAACTCAAGAATGGAAGGATGGATGATACGTCGTCAAGAATGAAAATTGTCCAGAAAATGTTATTTGCAGGATCTTCAGTGACGTCATTGATGGTGAGCAGTATGGGATACTGTCCACTTCCAATTTTCCACGTAACTCTGAAACTTCAATCATCACACAATTCTTTAGTTAAAAAGGTACTCTTGGGCAAAGAGAACACAGTAACAGATTGAATAGTAAATTGGTTAGAAAAATCGTCGGTGAAGAACCAAAATGACCCATATCCAAATTAGACAAATGAGCTATGTCATAAAAAAAGGAGAAACATGCGTCAAATGTTAATTAGGAGTTTTTGAAAAGTGTAAAATGTTCTATTTACATATTTTTGAAAAGTGCTCAATATTGTATTTAAATGCTTTCAAGACATGTTTCAATATTTGTGTAGATAGTGGATATTGTTCTTAGCTACAAATGGATATGGGTCATTTTGGTTCTTCACCGACGATATGTAGAAAAGGAAAATGACATTTTGAAGTGATTACCTCAGCTTGTCAACTTCAGCTTCCTCCTGGGCGACTCGGAGGATAAAGTCCAAAGATGAGCCACACTCAAAGGTGAAAGTAGTGTGACCTTTAATCGTAGCATTGTATCTAGCAGAAATGCTGTCGCCGTTACCGTTACCGTTACCGTTACCGCGAGCGCGACTGCTACTTTCGGACTCCTTCTTGGGGTATACTTTGTGATTAAAATTAAAGGGGTCCGCGATGGGACTCCTGGCTTCGGAAATATTGAATAGTGGGAGGGGCCGAGTTGAGTTCAAAACCACCAATCGCACCTCCACAATCTCCCCCAACGCATCGTCAGAATCTGTTCAAAAAACCCCAAAAGCTAACTCAGTAATTCTTGTAAATTGGCAGGGCCGGACGAAGGAAATGTTTTTAGGCAGCAATTTGTTTCCATGCAAAAACTACTATTTTGATTTTATTTATGGTTTTCTTTGCTAAAGCAAAATGTTGTATTTGCATGTTGTTGAAAAGTGCAAAATGCTCTTTTTAGTTGATTCTGAAAAGTGCAAAATGTTCTATTTACTTGTTTTGAGAAAAGTGTTAAATTTTGTATTTACGTGTTTTAGAAAAGTGCAAAATGTTCTTTTTAGTTGATTCAGAAAAGGGCAAAATGTTCTATTTACGTGTTTTGAGAAAAGTGTTAAATTTTGTATTTACGTGTTTTAGAAAAGTGCAAAATGTTCTTTTTAGTTGATTCAGAAAAGTGCTCAATGTTCTATTTACGTGTTTTGAGAAAAGTGTTAAATTTTGTATTTCTATGTTTTTGAAATGTACAAAAAGTTGTATTTGCATGTTTTTGAAAAGTCAAAAAATTCTTTTTACATATTTTTGAAAACTGCAAAATGTTAAAATATATTTTTGAAAACTGCAAAATGTTCAATTAACATATTTTTGAAACTGCAAAATGTTCCATTTACACGTTTTTTTTTAAATTCAAGCAGCGCAGTGGGGGCTGCCTACGCTGGCCGCATTATCCGGCCCTGTAAATTGGAACCAATTAACTTGACCATCGCGAAACCCGTGTGTTACTTTTTGGATCTGTGACTAAAAAATATACGTAGGCACATACCATTAACTGGGTGATGTTCACGACATTTGGTTAATCCGTCTCGAGTCCCTGCAGAATCCTCCACTTGATTTTGGTCCTGAGTTTGGGGAAGGGCCATGGCACCACCAAAACCTCCTTCTTTCACGTTTCCCATCGTCACAGTACCGATCCCGTTACCGGTACCGGTACCAGTACCGTTCCATTTCCCTCTCGAACTAAGCCCAGAAGTTGTCTCTTTCTGGGCCGCTTTATTCTTGACGATGACGATGCTCACAGCGAACACGACCGCCGTCGTGACCAAGATCAGCGATACGCACACCATCAGTTTTTGCTTGAAACAGAACGAGAAGGACGAGTCAATGAATAAAATCCATCCAATAATTAACACCCACCACTAATCACTCACATCTTGAGTGAAACTACACAAAAATGAACCATTATTATTTATTACCCACTGGAATTTACTCAAGGAATCCACGTCATTGGATCTGTTCACTTGGATGGACACGGAGTCGTTGGTGGGATGACTGGAGCTGGAGGAGGAGCCCCCAGAAGTGGACGTGGACGTGGTTGAGGAGGACGACTGGGATCGGGAGACAGGTGCGTGGATTTGGGAGCTCTGAGCCGAGGCCGGAAAATTAGTATCATCACTTTGGTCGGGAGGCAATGCGGCGGAAACCAGAGAGACTGACATCCTTTATTATTATCTGAATTTTAGTCAACAACAAGTCCAGGATTAGCATTAACAAAACAGGCTCACAAACTAAACACAGTCCTTGTTACTTACAACATTGTGAATACCTGACTAACCTCATCCCTCATTAACGATTAAAACAGATTACTCCATATCAAAACATAAAGTCAAGTAAATTCAATTGACAGAAACAAGGCCGGAATAATGCGACCAGCATTAAGAATTTTCAAAAGACATGTAAATAGAACATATTACAATTTTCAAAAACATGTAAATAGATTATTTTGCAACTTTCAAACACATGTAAATAGAATATTTTGCACTTTTCAAAAACATGTACATAGAACATTTTGACTGTTCAAAAACATGCCAATACATTTTTTTGCACATTTCTCAAACATGGAAATAAAACATTTTCCACTTTTTTCTAAATATATCGTGGGCGAAGGATCAAATCCGTTAACTTCCATTTTTACTAAGAAGTAAATCTGCTAACTTCCACTTTTGATTTAAATGAGCGTTTTTGCTGACCATTTCATAATAACACGGTTATGAAAAGTTGCAAATTGCTCTAATTGCATATTGTAGAACGCAAAACGTTCTAACTAATGCATGATTTTAGTCGCAAACTGTTCCTACTACACGATTTCAGAACGCAAATTGCTCTAACTACATGTTTTTAAAAAGTTAAAAATGTTCTAACTACACGGGTTTAAGTTTCAAACTGTTCTAACTAGATGATTTTAAAAATTGCAATATGTTATAATTGCATGTTTTCCCAATTTGAAAATGTTCTAATTGCACATTATTACAAAGTGCAAAATGTTCTAGATACAACATTTAAGAAGTGCAAAAAGCTCTAACTAGATGTAATATTCATAGGCACGTAAGAATAACATTTTGCACTTTTAAAAATCGAGTATTTAGAGCATTCTGCCCTTTTAAAAATCACTTGGACTAGTTTGCAACTTAAAACGATGTAGTTAGAACATTTAAAAATTTTTAAAACCATGTAGTTAGAGCAATTTGCGTTCTGAAATCGTGTAGTTGGAACAGTTTGCGACTAAAATCATGCATTAAGTGCATTTGGAATTTGTTTAAATCATGAAATTAGAGCAGTTCGCGTTTTAAAATCGTGTAGTTAGAACCTTTCGCAGTTGTTAATGCCATATAGTTAGAACGTTTTGCATTCTACAATATACAATTAGAGCAATTTGCAACTTTTCATAACCATGTTATAATGAAATGGTCAGCGAAAACGCTCATTTAAATCAAAAGTGGAAGTTAGCGGATTTGCTTCTTAGTAAAAATGGAAGTTAGCGGATTTGATTCCAGCGAAAAATGTAAGTCAACGGATTTGATCCTTCGCCCACGATATGTAAATAAAATATTTTTTCACTTTTCAGTATCAATTAAATAGAACATTTTCCACATTTCTAAAACATGCAAATACAACATTTGGGTTTAACAAAGAAAACCTTGAATAAAATCGAAATAGTAGTTTTTGTATGGAAACAAATTCCTGCCTAAAATCAATTCCTTCGTCCGGCCCTGGACAGACAGAAACGTAAACCTACAAACTACAAGTTATTGGAATTTAACTCGGAACTTATCAAAAGGGAGACGGAGATACGGAGCAAGAAAGTATGACATAAGAAGTGACAAGCGACGACGCAGTTGACAGTCAGCAGTTTAGAAGATAAGACAACCAACTAAATAATTGCCTAAGGTGCATTCCAGTCTACTTACGTAAAGTTATATAAGTAGTTAGTAGGAAGGTACTTAAATACTAATAATCAAAATGTGATTGTTACTTGGTTAGTGAGGGCTGAGCTGGAACTTGGTGAGCGTGTTGAGTCGAGCTTCTGATGTTTTCTGTTGAGCGCAGGATACGAAAATCTTGGACAACTGGTTCATATTTATTGAAAGTTGACGATGATGTTTCTCAAAATGCTCAGTGTACTTAAATTGTGGGTCGAGAATTGTATTTCACTTCTACTCATTCCTCGCGATGCCTCATGCTCACTGCCGACTGCCGAGTGTAGGAATGCTCATAGCGAAGCAAGGCTCAAATTCAAGAGCCAAGAAATAGAAAAAAGATACGACGTAATTTATTTTTTTCTCCTCCACTGCACCTGACCTGGAGCACATGTTGTCTGTTTACTTGTTCTAACTCCACTCTGCTCTGTGTACGCTCATCAAATCACATTAATCTCAACGTGGGATGAAATATGCGGTTAGGTGCGTAGGCCTCGGGAAGGAGTTGAAGATGTAATAAAGTACATCGTGTTTTTCCACATTACTTCCCAGCCTCGCCTTCAAGAGGCTCATAGTCAGTATGACCTCCACATACATACGTTATTAAAATGTCTATTATGTCCCCCTCCCCAGTTTAAAGTGTTACTAGATGTGAATGTTAAATGGAGTGACTGTGTCGTATCTTAATCCTGGTCAGTGATTCCTCGTGTCAGGGCCGGACGAAGGAATTTTAGGGAGCAATTTTTTCCATACAAAAACCAACCTTGAGATTTTATTCATGGTTTTCTTTGCTAAAGCAAAATGTTGTATTAAAGTGTTTTGGAAAAGTGCTCAATGCTCCATTTACATGTTTCAGAAAAGAGCAAAATATTTTATTTCCATGTTTGAGAAATGTGCAAAATAAATTATTTTGCATGTTTGAGAAAAGTCTCAATATTCTGTTTACGTATTTTTGAAAAGTGCTCAATGTTCCATTTACATTTTTTTTGGAACATTCAAGGAGCAGGGGCTGCGTGCGCTGGCCGCATTATCCGGCCCTGAGTGGTGTAGTTAAAGGTGCATTAACTTGGGTCCCGGTACTACGTGCATATCAGGATTTTCAGTAAAGAATAACAATACATGAAATGTGCGTGGGGTGAAGAGATGTGGATTGCACACGCAATCTACACAGAGATCCAGAACAAGAAGGGGATGTAGATGCGTAGAATTACACCGTGCGTAAGTACTGCGTAGACGTTCCCGATTTTCTACCCACACAATTAAAAGTAGGCAATGAGAAGTTAGGTGTAGGTAATTACATGAAAAAAATACAACTACACACTCGCTCACACTCGCACACTCACAAACAATGTAAGTCCAAATGGAGCAGTGTA
Source organism: Dicyrtomina saundersi (assembly GCA_034695245.1). Taxonomy (NCBI): domain Eukaryota; kingdom Metazoa; phylum Arthropoda; class Collembola; order Symphypleona; family Dicyrtomidae; genus Dicyrtomina; species Dicyrtomina saundersi. Next base: position 665 of record JAQFZE010002192.1, on the reverse strand, counting down.
CAGACAGTGTCTCACTAATAAGAATAATATTCAATTTAAGCTACAATCAAAATGAGCTATGTCCTAAAAACAAAATGAGAAACATGCCTAAAATGTTAATTACGAGTTTTTGAAAAACGTAAAATGTTCTATTTTCATAATTTTCAACAATGTAAAATGTTCGATTTACATATTTTCGAAAAGGTGTAAAATGTTCTAATTTTATGTTTTCGAAAATTGTAAAATGTTCTAATTTTATGTTTTCGAAAATTGTAAAATGTTCTAATTCCATTTTTTTTGAAATGGTGCAAAATGTTCTAATTCCATGTTTTCGACAAGTGTAAAATGTTCTATTTAAATGCTCTCAAGATAAATATTTATAATCTCCATGCGAATTTTGAAAATTTGATTGCAGATTCAGAATCACCAGAGTCATATCTACCTGCGAGACGACAAGATTTTCTAAATGTCGCGATTTTGAAAAACGTCCAAATTTTTTACCTCAGATATTACATAAATTATCTCAGGTCTCCATGCGAATTTTGTACGTTAGCATAGAAGTTTATACACTAATTAGGACAGACAAAGACATGATAGGAGAATAGTAGCGAGAGAGAAAGTAAATCTTTTATTTACAACTGGCGCACTATTACGCTTGCCATTAAGACACAGTAAGAACACAACAC